>CAUYTI010074577.1:0-40640 GCA_963575145.1 Galago senegalensis
TGTGTATTCAGATTTGTTTGGATGAAATGTTCTGTAGATGTCAGTCAGGTCCAAAAGATGAATAGTTGAATTTAAATCTAAAACTTCCTTGCTAAGCTTCTTATTGGAGGATCGATCCAACACAGTCAAGGGAGTGTTAAATTCTCTGGCTATGATAGAGCTGGGAGATATCAAGTTCCTCATGCCTATTAGAGTATCTCTTATAAATTGAGGTGCATTCTGCTTGGGTGAATAAATATTGATAATTGAAATCTCATCATCTTGGGTATTACCCTTGACAAATATAAAATGGTCATCCTTATTTTTACTTACTTTCGTTGGTTTAAACCCTAATCTATCTGCAAATAAGATCACAACACCTGCTTTTTTCTGGTTTCCATTTGCTTGGAATATAGAGGACCATCCCTTCACCCTGAGTCTGTATTTATCTCTTAAAGTAATATGTGTTTCTTGGACACAATATATATCTGGTCTGAGTTTTTGTATCCAATCAGACAATCTGTGCTTCTTTAAAGGGCAGTTGAGGCCCTTCACATTGATTGAAATTATTGAAAGACCTGGTAAGATAATGGCCCTCAGATTGCTCAAAAGTCCAGTAGACATTTTTAATCCTTTCACCACTGTAGAGGTTGGAATTTGATCAAAAGTTTCTGGGTGAGTTTACATTTGTAGTGAGGAATTGTAATGATTATTATGGAGGATAGGTTTAAGAATTTCCTGCAGACGTGGTTTAGTTATGGCAAATTTACACAACATGTGGATATCATTAAAGTATTTAATTTCTCCATCATAGACGAAACTCAGTTTAGCTGTATGTAGGATCCTGGGTTGGAAGTTGTTTTGCTTTAGGAGATTAAAAGTTGCTGACCATCCTCTTCTGGCCTGAAAGATTTCAGCAGGAAGGTCTGCAGTCATTCTTATACTCTTTCCTTTGTAGGTTATGGTTTTCTTCCATCTAACTGCTTTTAGAATTTTTTATTTTAAATTAACTTTAGTGAATTTAATTATGATGTGCCTGGGGGATGTCTTGTTTGGGTTGAGTCATGCTGGGGTTCTGAAACTATCTGCTATCTGAAATTCCAAATTTCGTGGCATGTTTGGGAAATTCTCTTTCAAAATTTCATGAAGAAAAGCCTCTGTGTTTTGTGAGGCAGCTTCATCTCTTTCAGGGATTCCTATAAGGTGAATATTAGTTTTCTTCAAATTATCCCAGAGCTCTTTAAGAGAAAGATCCATTCTTGTTTTCCATTTTTCTCATCCTTGCACTCTTGGGCTTATTCAAAGGCTTTGTCTTCAATGTCAGAGATCCTTTCTTCAGTTTGTTCCACTCTGTTATGAAGAGATTCCACCATGTTTTTCAAATGTTTGAGGGCTGTGACCTCTTGTCTCAAAGTTTCAAAGACTTTTTTCCTTTTATCTTTGAAATCGTTGAATTCCTGAGTCATCTTTTAAATAATTTCTTGGGACATCTTTTGAATAATTTAGTGAGACTTTTTTCAATCATTTCTTGAAATTTTAGCTCTTTCCTTTCTTCCATTTTATTAATCTTGTTTACTATCCACATTCTGACTCAATTTCTGTCATCTCAGCCATCTATTTACGGGTTTGATTTTAAAGTACCCCTTCCACATTCTTCCTTGGGGAGGTTGCTCTAATTTGGTTATTCCTACTACTGGAGTTTTTCCTTTGACTCTGCCCCATACTGGATTTATTCTGCTTGGCTAGGTGAGCTGGTAGGAGGAAGTTGGGTTGAGGCCTCTGGTAGTGATATTTTGCTGGCCTTTTGGGGCAAAGGCTGGGAATAGTCTGTATAGTCTGTATCTTTTCCCCTAGAACTTTGCCAAAGATGCACATAATGCTATGTCTGAGAGCTAGAGGTCTGCTTGTCTGTATCTTGTTTACAGTCGGTATCTGTTCTACCTTAGAAAATCAATTACTCTGGGTTAAGGTAAGCTGTGGAGTAATAAGAGCTATTAAGTCACCCCTCCCCTTACTGGCGATGGTTGGGAAATGACAATGACACCTTCCTTGAACCACACGCCAGTGTATCACTTTATATAGTTCTCAGGTGATTGGCCCACTTCAAATGATATAAGACTAGTATCACAGTTAACACAATTCTAAGGGGGGGGAGTTCGGGAGGTCTCTGGCAACTGTATAGCAGGGATCTTCTGGCAGTGCACGTATGAGCTGCTCTGGTGTTCCTTTGGGTCAGAAGGACCAGCTCAGCAAATAAAGTATTCTAGGGAGGTTGATGCCTCCTACCCCTCCTTGTACCTTTGTCACACCCAGTTATTGGAGTCCCCGGAGGGCTGTGACGTAGTTGCCCAATAAGCGAGTGTGGCAGGGCTCTGTGTCTGCCAAAATCGAAGTAGAGCCACTAACAGCTCCACTCAGTTACTGCTCTTAGACCCCCACCAGCAAAGGGAACTGAGGCTTGACTATCTTATGCCTCAGTGATAACTGGAGAATGTTCCACCTGAGGACAATTTGGACCTGAGAAATACCCGAGAGCATCAGAGATTCTCCATCAACCCTGAGTTAATTTGCCCAAATCAAGAGATTCAAACCTATTGACCCAGTCACTACCCACTCCCTGGTTGGAATGATCACAAGGTCTCTAGCAACTAATTAATAGGAGTCTACTGGTGGTATAAGTGTGGCTTGCTCTGATGCTCTGAGGAGTCAGAAAGGCCTGTTCAGTAGACAATTTGGAGTAAGGAGGCTGATGTCTCTTTCCCCTTCTTACCCTTTGCTGCTGGACTCTGGTAACCTCAGTCTCAGTTAATCCCATCAACAGTTTCTGTTGACCCAGACTCTGTAACCCAGTCCTATCCAATGGGTGAGTGAGTCAGGGATTTCTCCAAGTAAAGGTAAATGAGTTTTACCAGAGCCCAGGTAAAGTCCATAGGTTCATCAGGGTTTTGTGCCTTACAGAGTCCCAGTAATGTCAATGCCTTCTCCACTCGGTGACCACTCTTTGAGGCCAGCCAGCAGAGATAGTTGAAGCTTATCTGCCTCAGGCACTCAATGGGAGCTGTAGAATATTTCACTTTGGTTCAATCTAAGTCTGAAATTTGTTTTCTTGAAGTCGTGGTTTGCCTCGGTGGGGAGGACAGGTGTTTATCTATCTCTTCTCTCAGTTCAGCTTCCCAATTTCAGCTTCATTGGGTTCTTCTGGTAGTTGTCTCTCTCCCTGAACTGACATTTATGTGGAAAGCTAGCTCTAGTCAGATCTCATCTGCTATTCCTCCAAATTCTTATTGAATGTGCAAATTTTAGTTAGGGAATATAGCCAACCAGGGGATTTAGCAAAGTACAAAATACATTGAAACCAGGAAGACAAATAAACAGACTAAAATGCTACCAGACATACAAGCACACCAATGCCCAGACACTCAGCCACATGTAAACAAACAGACAAAGTAGTAAACAGAACAACAGACAAACCAGTCAACTGACAGATTAAAAATGAAAGAAGGGAGCAAGAAAAAGAAAAAAAAAATAGTGATAATAGAAGATAACCACAGAAATGTTGGTCATAACATTATAGAGCAAACAAATAGGAAAGCAAACAATCCAAGAAGAGAAAGAATCAAAATATATATACAATAAAAATAAAAAGAAAAAATTAAAAATTAAAAAAAGGGAAAAGGAGGATGCCACTAGGAAAATTACTTTTTTTTTTGAGTATATACAAAGAAATCCCTTTATCAATGTGGTGGGAGTTCCAGTTTAAAAATATATATATAATTATGCTGCAGTATAATTCTAGACAACAGGTGGCACTGTGAGTAGTCCCTGTTAATAGAGGGAGAAAAAAAATAAGGTATATATTATGAAGAATCTTTGCTGGCAGGATGCCCAGATTCTCCCTACCACAGTTCCCTCATAGTGTTGGGCATCTTGGATTAACTTCAGATGCCAGATGGCTGGCTGCATATCAAATTGAGTTCTCAGTGCTCCTGGGGGAGGTGTTATGAAGACTCCATTTTGGAAGTTTTATATTATATCTGGTTCCTGGCTGGCTGCCTACTCCTATCTGTCCTCCAAATTGGGACACAAGTTTGTACTTCACCAGACTTTCACTCAACTCCTAATTTCCCCTCAAACAGAAAACTGTTGTGGTCCGAGGGAAAAGAGCTGGGATGCCCCTTTCATGGTCTGTGTTTCAGTGGGGGAGGGGCCGTAGCCGCTGCCCATCGCTGCTGGACATTCAAAAGATTTTTCTGTGTTTGTAGGAAGGGAATGATTCCCTGCACTCAACTCCTGACTTCCCCTCAAACAAATTTGTGTGGTCCGAGGGAAAAGAGCTAGAGTGCTCCTTTTGTCTCACGTGTTTAGTTTATTTCTGATGGGGGAGGGACCACAACTGCCACTGCTGCCACTGGAGCACAATGTTCAAAAGACTCTTCTGTGTTTGCAAAAGGGGAACCCATTCACCCTGCAGGTTGCCACGTCAGTGCAGCTCCACACAGCTTCCAAAATTACAGGAAGGATAGATTCCTAAGCAGAGTCCCTTGCCCTCGAGTTTCTGTCCGAATACCTGGATCCTTGACACCCCAAACCAGGTACAAAGGTCTCCTGTTTCTGGCTGCCAAATTCTGCCTGGGAATCCTCACCACACTCTATGCGAGACACGCAAATTTCCCACGAATTGGGCACAGGAGCCTTTCGTGGGGGAGGGATTGGTTTCTGTCTCGCAGGGTGCAGATGGTGCCATTTCAGCTGCTGCCCTGAGTTTTTTCACTGTAGTTCTGGGCTAGACTTCCAATGCAACAATTCACCTCTTTGCTGCTCACCCTGCTCTGCTTATCTGTGCAAGGACTCCATGAGGAAGAGATCCTATAAGCCCACTCTCACCTGAAACCACCAGGAGAGTTGACTCATGGATGCATCTCCTCTGCCATCTTGCTCTGCCTCCAGAAAAAAAAAAAATCCTTAGGAGACAATAATTTATCCAGTTGACCTGTAATATAGAGTAAAATTTTCAACACTGGGTCCATGGTCAAAATTAAATATAATAGTCTGGCATCGTAGCTTGTACCTGTAGTCCCAGCTACTCAGGAGCCTGAGAGAAGAAAATCTCCTAGACCCAGGAATTGCAGGATCCTGTTTCCTGTGGATGCCACAGAACTATACAGAATGTGATAAATAAATAAGTCTCTGAGTTTAGAACAGAAAAATGTAAAAATGAAGAGTAACTCCAATACAAATGTTTTTCTCCATTTATTTATAAAGACAGAGTCTTGTTTTGTTGCCTTTGTTTAGTACCCTGGTATAGCTTCCAGCAAAATTTAAGTTATCTCAAGAAGTGCATCTTTTACCTCAGTGGGCCTCCCACAATCCTTCATAACATCCTGACATTTTTATATTCTTCAGAGATGTGTATTTCACTAGTGCTGGGGCTGGTCTCCAATTCAGAAGTTTAGACAATCAATCTGAGTTGGCCTCCCAATTGCCATGAAAAACCAATGCGAGCCACAAAACCTGGTTTGAAAAATATCCTATGTTCCATGTCTGAAGTAATGGCTCACCATGAGGGTGATGAGTTCAAAAATGGTCCCAGCCAACTTGCAACAAAATATACCTGGGCATTGAGACAGGAGCCTGTAGTTCAAGCTACTGGAGAGGCTGAGGAAAAATAACTGCCTGATCCCAGAAGATGAATGTTTCTGTGATCTGTGAAGTCACAGCACTCTACTGTGAGTGAGAAATTGAAACTTTGTATCAAAAAAATTATAATGAAGAGCATTCTACTTTAGCATTCTATTAAAACTGCGTCTCTATGCAGTTTTAACCTTTGGAATGCAGCTTTAGTCTCCCTGCTGAACAAAATCTGAACTGTTCTATTAGCCTGATGACTGGAATCTCAGTTCCTTATGTAATCAATGAGACAAAAAAGGGAGATCACTTCTTTGTCTATGGATTGTGGAAAAATGCCCTGGATCAAACACTTGCAGGACATCAACTGAAATGAGCAGAAAAGTCCAGAAAGTGTCTATGACTAGGAGCCTGGGTACCACAATATTCCAGGATGAAGTCACTACATAGTCATCATGGATGACATCGCAATGGATGTAGCCCTGGGTTACCATCTTTAACCTTAATCTTATTCCTACCAGGCATGGGTAGTTGCTGCCTGGCTTTGTTGTTGGGTTCAAACTGTTACAAAGAGTGAGGTTGTTTTCTCCACCCTCAATTCCTGCTTTCTAAATTTTTTTTTTAACCATGGCCACGAAATTCAATAACCTTTCCTTTCCTTTTCAAGTCACTGATTTTTAATCAAACTGAAGAGTGTGGATTATACATAGGACTACCACAGGAAGTTATAAAACAAGAAGTCTAGCCCAATGATAAGACAATGATTTGACAGACCTAAATGCTACATGACAGAATTTCCAGTTCTACTTTTCTTGGTATTTTCTTCTTTGTTTTCTTTCTTTATTTTTCTTTATTTATTTCTTTACTTACTTTTATTAAACCATACCTGTGTCCATTAATGGAGTCATGGGGTTCCATATGCCAGTTTTATGTATAATTTGAAATATTTTCATCAAACTAGTTAACATAGCCTTCATGACATTTTTTTTTCCTTTTTTGTTAAGTAATAAAAAAAAATGTACTTTATTTTCTACCTTTCTAAAGTTTCACATGTACCCTTAAAAGATGCACCATAGACAACGTGGTGGCTTCAATCACCCTCCCTCCACCCATTCCCACCCAACTATTATTCCTCCCCTCCCTCTAACTTTTCACCATATTCTTTGGCTATATTTGGATTATAGGTTTCACGTGGAAAATGTAAATTAGTTTCACTGTAGGGTTAAGTACTTTGGATACTTTTTCTTCCATTCTAGAGATTCTTTGCTAAGAAGAATATGTTCCAGCTCCATACATGTAAACATGAAAAAGGTAATATCTCCATCTTTCTTTATGAATGCATAGTATTCTGTAGTGTACATATACCACAATTTATTGCTCCATTCGTGGGTCGATGGGCACTTGGACTTCTTCCATGACTTGGCAATTATAAATTGTGCAGCAATAAACATTCAAATACAAATATCTTTGTTGTAGCATGGTTTTTGGTATTCTGGATATATACCTAGTAGAGGAATTGTAGGATCAAATGGCAAGTCTATTTTTAATTCACTATGTTTTCTCTTTTCAAAGGGAACATATTAGTTTGAATTCCCATCAGCAATGTAGAAGTGTTCCCTTTGCTTCACAACCACACCAGCATCTCTGGTTTGGGGATTTTGTAGTATGGGATTATCTTACTGGAGTTAGATGGTATCTCATAGTAATTTTGATTTGCATTTCTCTGATGATTAAGGATGATGAACAATTTTTCATATCTTAAGTCCATGTGTCTGTCTTATTCAGAGAATTTTCTCTTCAAATCACTTGCCCACCCTGAGATGGAATCACTTGTTCTTTTCTTGCTAATATGTTTGAGTTGTCTGTGGATTCTGGTTATTAAACGTTTATTGGAGACATAACCTGATAATATCTTCTCCCATTCTGAGGGCTATGTTCTTGCTTTAACTTATTATTTTCTTGGCTGTGCAGAAGCTTTTTAGTTTGATCAGGTCCCCATAGTTTATTTTTTATGTTGCTTCAATTGCCTGGTGGTGTTCCTCATAAAATATCCCCCCAGGCTGATTTTTTCAGGTGTTTTCCCTGCACTTTCTTCTACTATTTTTATAGTTTTGTATCTTAAGTTTATATCTTAAATCTAGTGAGAGTCTATCTGGGTTATTTGTGAAAGATTTGGGTTCAGCTTCAGTCTCCTACAGGTCTCCAGCCAGATCACCAAGCACCATTTGTTAAATAGGGAATCTTTCCCTACTCAATGTTTTTAATTGGCTTGTCAAAGATCAGATACTGGTAAGTAGTTGGATTCATCTATCAGTTCTCTATTCTGTTCCCTTTGTCTGCCTCTCTGGTTTTATCCTAGTACCATGATGTTTTGATCAGTATCAATTTATAGTGTAGTCTGAGGTCTGGTAGCGTGATATTTCCTGCTTTGTTTTTCTTTCTGAGCAATGTCTTGGCTATTTATTGTTTTGTCTGATTCCATATAAAATGAAGTATTATTTATTTAAGATCTTTGAAGTATGACAGTGAAGCTTTAATAGGGATTGCATTAAAATTATATATTGCTTTGGGAAGTATGAACAGTTTAACAATTTTGATTCTTCCCAGCCATGAACATGGTATGTCTCTGCATTGGTAAAAATTTTCAGCTATTTCTTTTCTTAGAGTTTTGTAATTATCTTCATAGTGATCTTTCTTTTTTTATTGAATGATAACTATGTACATTAATGCACTTCTTGGGTACAGTGTGGTGTTTTCACACACAATCCAAAACACTTCCATCAAACTGGTTAATATACCTTCATGTTATTTTCTTAGTTATTGTGTTAAAACATTCATATTCTACTCTTAGAAAGATTCATTTGTACCCTTGTAAGATCAACTACAGAAGTGATCCCTCCAATCTTCCTCCCTCCATTCATTCTCCCCTTTCCTCCCTCACTGCTCCCCATATTCTTAGGCTGTTATCAGGTTATAGCTTTCATATAAAAGGTTTAAATTAATTTTATAATAGGGGTGTGTACATTGGATACTTTTTCTTACAATACTTGTGATACTTTGTTAAGAAGAACATTTTCCAGCTCCATCCATTTGAACATCAAGGACATAGAGTCTCCTTCTTTCTTTATGACTGCATAGTATTCCATGGTGTACATATACCACAGTTTGTTGATCCATTCATGGATTGATGGGCACTTAGGCTTCTTCCATGACCAGACAATTATGAACTGGGCTGCAATAAACATTCTGATACAAATATCTTTGTTTTAATGCAATTTTTGGTCATCTGGGAATATACCAAATAAAGGAATTGTAGGGTCAAATGGCAGGTCTATTTTTAGTTCTCTAAGTGTTCTCCAGATGTCTTTCCAAAAGGAACGTATTAGTTTATATTCCCACCAGCAATGTAAGAGTGTTCCCTTTTCTCCACATCCATGCCAGCATCTCTGGGTTTGGGATTTTGTGATATGGGCTAATCTTACTGGGGTTAGATGATATCTCAAGGTTGTTTTGATTTGCATTTCTCTGATGATTAAGGATGGTGAGTATTTTTTCATATATCTATAGGCCGTGCACCAATCTTCTTCAGAGAAATTTCTCTTCAAGTGCCTTGCCCACCCTGAGATGGGATCACATGTTCTCTTCTTGTTAATACATTTAAGTTCCGTATGGATTCTGGTTATTAAACCTTTGTCAGAGACATAGCCTGCGAAAATCTCCCATTCTAAGGGCTGTCTGCTTGCCTTACTTACTGTGTTCTAGTCTGTGCAGAAGCTCTTTAGTTTGATCAGGTCCCAGTAGTGTATTTTTGATGTTGCTTCAATTGCCCAGGGTGTCCTCTTCATAAAATGTTTACCCAGGCTGATTTCTTCAAGCATTTTCCCTACACTTTCTTCTAGAATTAGTGATCTTTCACATCTGTTGTTAGGTAAACAACCAAACCTTTCATCTTCTTTTGAACTACTGTGAATGGAATAGAGTCTTTGACTGTTTTTCGGATTCACTGTTGTTTGTTTGTATAAAGGCTACCGATTTATAAGTGTTGATTTTGATACCTGAGATGCTGCTTTGTTCCTTCATCACTTTTACGAGTTTTGTAATTGAATCTCTGGTTTTTTCCAGATGTACAATTATATCTTCTGTGAAGAATGAAAGTTTTATCTATTCTTACACTATATTGATACCCTTGATTGCCTTTTCTTTTCTACTTGTGATGGCTAAAATTTCTATTACAATGTTTGAAAGCAGAGGAGAAAATGGGCAACCTTACCTGGTTCCTGTTATAAGTGGAAATTATTTCAATTTAACTCCATTCAATATGATATTGGCTATGGGTTTGCTGTAGACGGCCTCTAGCAGTTTAAGAAATGTCCCTTCTATGCCAATTGTCTTAAGTTTTCTGATCATGAAGAAATGCTGGATATTATCAAAAGTTTATTTTTCATCAACTGAGAGAATCATATGTTCTTTGTTTTCTAGTTTGTTTATGTGCTGAATTAAAATTATATATTTACATATATTGAAACATCCTTGAGATCCTGGGATAATACTCACTAGCTCATGGTGTATAATTTGTTTGAGGTGCTGCTGGATTCTATTTACTGGGATCTTGTTGAATATTTTTTTTATCAATATTCATTAGTGATATTCGTCTTTCATTTTCTTTTCTTTTTGTGTCTTTTTCTGGTTTTGTGGTCAAGATGATGTTTTCTTCATAGAATTTGTTGGGTATTATTTCTTCTTTTTCTGTATTTTGGAAAAGGTTGAGTAATATAGGTGCTAGTTCCTCTTTAGAGGTTTGGTAGAATTCTGATGTGAAGCCATCTTTCTTTTTAGAGAGATTTTGTATAGTTGATGCTATTTCAGAACATGTTTAAAGTCTATTCAACATTTTAATTTCATTCTGCCTAAGTCTTGAAAGGTGGCAAGCTTCTGAGGATTGGTCAATTTCCTTCAGATTTTCATGTTTCTGAAAGGAAATTTTCAAGTAATATTCATTGAGTATTTTTTGAATTTATGAAGGGTCTGCTGTTACTTCATCTTTACCATTTCATATTTCTGAAAAGAAAGTTTCTTGTAATA
The DNA here is from genome assembly GCA_963575145.1 of Galago senegalensis. Taxonomy (NCBI): domain Eukaryota; kingdom Metazoa; phylum Chordata; class Mammalia; order Primates; family Galagidae; genus Galago; species Galago senegalensis. The sequence goes on from CAUYTI010074577.1 coordinate 10,687, forward strand.
TTCATTAAGGATTTTTTGAATTTCTGAAGCATCTGTTGTTACTTCGTCTTTACCATTTCTGATTTTACCATTGAGAGATTTTATTCATTTTTCCCTTGTTAGGTTGGCCAAAAGTTTATCTATGTTACTGAACTATTCAATAGACCAAATTTTTATTTATTTATTTGTTGAATAATTCCTTTGTTTTCAATTTTGATTAATTGTGGTCTGATTTTGGTGATTTCGTTTCTTCTCTTTGTTTGGCATTCTAATGTTCTTCCTTTTCAAGTTGCTTGAGATGTCCCATTAAGTTGTTAATTTTCTCTCTTTCCCTTCTCCTGAGGAATGCGTGCAGTGCTATAAATTTCCCTTTTAGGATTTCAGTTGCGGTATTCCAAAGGTTCCGATAATTCATGTCTTCATTTTTATTTTGTTCTAAAAATTTGGTAATTTCATTCATAATCTTTTCTCTGACCCAGCTATCATTCAGCATAAGGGATTTATCTTCCATGTTTTTGTATGAGTGTGCAGACTCCTGTTGTTCTTTAGTTCAACTTTTAAACCATGATGTTCCAAGAAGATGCAAGGAATAATTTCTATTCTTTAAAACTTGCTGCTGTTACACTTGTGACTTAAGACGTGATCAATTTTGGAGTATGTTCCATGGGCTGAATTGAAAAAAAGTATATTCAATTATTCAATTTTGTTGGGGTTTAATATTCTGCAGATATCTGTTAAATCTAAATGTTGAATATACCTTTTAATCTAAAATTCATTTGCTTAGTTTATTATTGGAGGATCTATCTAACACTAGCAAAGGAGTGTTAAAATCCCCAACTATGATGCACCTGGAAGAAATCAAGGGACTCATGCCTGTTAGACTGTACATTATAAATGGAGGTGCATTCTGGTTGGGTGAATAAATATTAATAATTGAAATCTCATCATATTAGTATGACCCTTAAAAAATATGAAGTGTCCATTTTTATCCTTGCTTCTTTTTGTTGTTTTAAATTTGTCATATTTGTGAATGATTTTGCAATGCCTGATTTTTTCTGCATTCCATTTACCTGGAATATAGATAACCATCCCTTCACCTTCAGTCTTTATTGATCTTTTAAAGTAAGATGAGATTCTTGTATGAAGCAGATATCTGGCCTGAATTTTTGTATTCAGGAAGCCATTCACTGCCTCTTCAGATGACCACTTAATTGAAAATATTGATAAGCCTGGTAAAATATTAGGTATCAAAGTTTTTTAAAGTCCAATGCACATTTTTAATCCTTTCAACACTGTGGAAAGTGTAATTTGATGAAAAGTTCCTGAGTGAGTTTACTTTTGTGGTAGAGGATTGCACTACACATTCTGAAGGATAGGTCTGAGAAGATCCTGGAGACCTTGTTTAGTTGTAGCAAATTTCTTCAACATGTGAATGTTTATAAAGTATTTAATTTCTCCATCGTAACTGAAACTCAGTTTAGCTGGATACAGAATCCTGTGTTGAAAGATATTTTGTTTTGGGAGATAAAAGTTCAATGATCACATTCTTTAGCTTGAAATTTTTCAACAGAGAGATAGTCATTCTAATATTCTTCTCTTTGTAGGTTATAGTTTTCTTATATCAGGCTTTTTTCAGATTTTGTCCTTCATATTAAATTAATGAAGTTAGTTATGGTGTACTTGGGAGATGATTTCTTCCAGTGGAGGCATGCTGGAGTTCTGAAACAGTCTCCTATCAGAATTTCAGAATCTCTTTGCATGTTTGGAAAATTCTCTTTCATAATTTTTTGAAGAAGAGCCTCTGTGCATTGTGAAGCAACTTCATCTTCTTCATGTATTCCTATAAAGCCAATATTAGTTTTCTTGGAAGTATCCCAGAGATCTCTGAGAGAAAGAGTCATTTTTGCTGTCCTTTGTCTTCCATGTCAGAAATCTTTTCTTCTGCTTTTTCCATTCTGTTACTGAGGGACTCTACAGAATTTCTCAGATCTTTGAGGGATACAAATTCTTGTTTCAGTATGTCGAAATCTTTGGTGATTTTGTCTTTCTATTCATTGAATTCTTGAGAGAACTTTTGAAATGCTCCCTGAATATCTAATTCCAAGTTTCCCTCCATTTTATTAATCTTATTAGCAATGCAAATATTGAATTCATTTTTTGAAATCTCAGCCATATGTTAATGAATGAAATCTTCATTTGTGTATATATCCTTTCTTGGTGTAATATCCATTTGTGTAATATCCTTTCTTGGTGTGTTGATCTACTCTGGTTATTCATGTTACTGGAGTTTATCCTTTCATACCGGCCCATGCTAATTTGACGCCATGTGACGAGATCAGCAGATAAGTAAATTTTGGGTTTGAGGCTCCAGAAATAGTGATTATCTTGCTCTTTCCCAAGAGCTGGAACTGGTGTCTGTAACTTTTCCCCTAGAGCTTTGCCAAGGACCCAACAGTGCTACAGCCTGAAAAACTGGGGGCTGGCTTGATTTGGGGGGCTAAGTGGCTGTGTCTTGCTTTAACCTAGTCTCTGTCCTATCCTAGTGAATCAGTTACTCTATGTTGAAGTCTCACCTGTGGGAAAATACCAGCAATTATGTCTCTGCACCCCTATCAGGCAACAATTGAAAAAAGAAAATCATAACTTCCCACAACCACATACCCAGGGTATCACTTTGGATAGTATTCAGGTGATTGGCTCAGGTCAAGAGGGCCAAATCAATTGTCCTCATTATCACTTGTTACAGCTGAGAGAGATCAAAAGGTCTTTGTCAACTACATAGGAGAGTTGTCCTGGCACCTCAAGTATGACTTGCTCCAGTGCTATGTGAGAAGGACTCACCCAACAAATAAATTATTCTGAGAAGGCTGATGCCACCTTCATCATCTTTCACCTCTGTCACACCCAGTCACTGGTAACCCCATAGGGATTTGTCCCAGATCCCTCAAATGAGCAGATGCTCTTGTGTTTATGCCTGCCTGATTCACAGGGAGATCAATGTCTCCTAAGCCAGGACACCACTCTCTGCAAGTATCTGGCAGGGAGAGGTGATTCCTGACAACTTCAGGTGTTTAATAGAGGCTGGAGCAGTTCACTCAGTTTTAGCCCATCCCCTGATTGATGTTGCTGGCATTACAATAGAGAACAACTACTTAGAATTAGTTTATGTCCCAGCTATATTCCCCCTGCAGATCAGACACAATCTAGGGGACAGTTTTTGTTGGGGTGGGTGCAGTTAGAGCTCACACTCTGCTGTCAGTTCCAGCCTCTGCCTGCCCGCCTTTGTCTAAGCTATGTTCCCCTGAGGACCAGTGCTTCTTAGGGTAGGTAATTAGTTCTCTGGCTCAGCCCCGACTTGGAAGTCTGCCAACTCTCCATGCAAATATTCTAGTCTCCACAGTATGCCCAGGCAACTACCTTTTACTCAGGGGCCTGAACTTCCATCCCAAATTGGTTCCACTAGCAGCTGCCACCTGAGAAGATGCCTGGCTTCCTCTGTTTGCCAGAGAGGCATATCTGTCTGGAATAGACCCAGGGTTATAAATCCTATTGTTCCCAATGCTGCAGCTACCCTGCACCACAGAGCAACACCTCTGCTGTATAGGTCCCTATCAATTAACTTCTTGGTCATTACTACTGTGCAGCAGAATCAGCAGAGACCAGCAGTAGTTCTTGCCCTTTCCACATCTCTTGAAAAAATGCCAAAAATTCTGGACTCCATGAGGGATAGGATTCAAGATCTCAGGGTGAGGGTGGAGGGGAGTTCTTGGAGTTCACAACTGCACATACAGAATATATACAGTTTTAAGCCTGGCAGGAAAGTACCATGGCACCCTAGGAAGGTAGGACTTTCAGTTTTAAGAGCATCTGTCTTGTATGATAGAATGGGAGTATGTTTTAATTCTGTTTACTTGTTTGCACAGAATACCCTGCAAGCTCTTCCCCTGGGGGAGGGGATTCCCTTCTGATTGGCAGTGGATTTTATACCTTTTGTTTGTGTGCTTGGGGTCGCAGATCACCTCAGTAGGGTTGATGTGTGTTCTTCAATATACTCTCTTGGCTCAACTCAAAACCTTCAAATAATTTTCTAAACTTCTGTATTTTAACCATCTTCTGGATGGGACCCCATGTGAAAAACTGGCTCCAGTCTACCATTGTGGCTTCACCCCCTATTTTTCTCTCTTTCTATAGAAGTCTTATTTCGGAATTTAGGGGTATCACTGAAACTTCCTTCTTGAAAGATGGAAAGGAATTGTGTCCAGGAGTATACTCAATCCCTACAGTGATTTATGATTATCTTGGTAAATATCAGCCCATCTTAAAATTTTCATCAATCCTGAATTTTGTACTAGGTTTGTCTAAAAGTTTGGACTCTTGGCCACAATTCACATTGAAAAGTTATGTTTGATTACACATATAATACAGAATAAATAATGAAACCTTATAAGAGATCCATGCAAAGTTGAGGAGATCTCCCCCCATGGATATGTAAAACAGTCCTAACAGACTCCCTGTGTGTAACCCAGGTCTTAGGATTGGACAATCCACAAAGTCCCTGATAAGCTCATTTCTGAAGTAGACCTCAATGACCTATCCTATGCAGGACAACAATATTTCAATACTCTGGGCACCGAATTGGGCAGATCCCCTGAGCTCCTGTGTTAGACACAAAGCTGACCAAGAGAACGATAACCTCATCCCTAAAGTCCTACTGAGATTCTACTTAAATAGAAAGGATTATCAAGTGTTATATCTTCTATCTGTACTTCCAGCTAATCCAGAGACTGCCACAAGATGACTATTTAAACTGAAAAGTTGGATGCAATTGTGTGAAAGGCTGAGTTCATGAACTATCTAATCTGGGGAATAGAGTGAGAATCAGTCACATTATAAATAATGAAAGAATGGCTCTGCACCTATAGCCCAAGCAGCTAAGGCACCAGCTACGTACACCTAAGGTACTGGGTTCAAATCCCCAGCCTGGACCCATCAAACAACAATTAAGGCTGCAACCAAAAAATAGCCGGGTGTTGTCGTGGGCACCTGTGGTCCCAGCTACTTGGGAGGCATAGGCAAGAGACTCACTTGAGCCCAGGAGTTGGAGGTTGCTGTGAGCTGTAATGCCACGGCACTCTACCTAGGGGTACAGCTTGAGGCTCTGTCTAAAAAAAAAAAAAAAAAAAAATGAAAAAGTGATAGAAAAAAGTACTGAAATTTTGGTAAGTACATTTTCCGAGAGTAAAATTATGAAGAAAGGTCAGTAGGGTGATGGAATCCATGTCTACATAAAGTAGATATATTGTGGTCCCCAGGGGTAGGAAGAAACAAAGAGTCAGAACAAGTTTGTTTATGCTTGATTCTTTAGGAGACTGCCAGTATATCTGATAGATAGTGTTCATCTAAATATGGCTGGTCCCTAGTCTTAGACTGATTGGGGCAAGAAGATATTTGCCCAGATTGAAAAGTGCAACTGAAACATTGGATACTAGTATATGGATAATTAAAAATCTGACTTGAATCAGGAATATACTGTGTGGGCAGTTTAGAGAGACTACAAAAATATAAGATACCAAAGGGTCAGAATTGTTTAAAATCTGAAGTCTTGACTAATAGGGGTTGTAGGAAAAAAGTTTTCCTATTAGAAAATAATTTCTCCAGTTGACATCTAATCTAGATGAAAATGTACAACACTAGATTCATAGTCAAAAGTAAAAATAGTGTCCAAGTGTTCTGGTGTGCACCTATAGTCCCAGCTACTAGGGAGGCTGAGAGAAAAAAATAGCCTAAGCCCAGGAGTTGGTGGTTGCTGTGATGTGTCAATGCCATAAAATTTTGATGATTGTGATAAGTCAAGTAAGTCTCTGCCTCTATTTTTAGAAAGTGAAAATGACGAGTAAATCCAATGCAAATGTTTTTCTTCATTTATTTATTGAAAAAGTCTTGTTTTTCTGTTTTGTTTTTTTTTTTGTTGTTGTTTGTTTGTTTGTTTTAATGTGGTAGATTGCCCTGGTATTATAGCTCTTAGAAAACTTCCAGTGTTCTCATCAAGTGAACCTATTCTCCCATCTGGAATACCAAAAGCCTGGAAAACATGTGGCCATTTTTTATTCTTCTGAGATAGGTATCTCACTAGTGCTGAGGCTGGACTACAGTTAAGAAACTCATTTCATTCACCTCATTGGGCCTCCCAAATTGCCATATGAGAGTGATGAAGACCAACCCCTTGCCAAATAACCTAATTAGAAATATATACAATTTTTGATGTATTAAGTGGTGGCTAAGCATGAGGTTGATGAGTTTGAAATTGTTCCCAGCCAATTTGCATCAACAAGAAAAAAAATAGCTGGGAATTTAGCTAGCACCTGTAGATCAAGCTACTGGGGAGGATGAGGCAAAATAATTGCCTGACCTCAGGTGATAGAGGTTTCTGAGAACTGAGATGGCACAGCCCTCTACCAAGAGTGAAAACAAAAAGGGTTTTCAAAAAAAAAAAAGGAACACAGAGCATCCTAGTTAAGTATCTCTATGCAATTTTAACATCTGGAAAGAATCTTGAGTCTGATTTCCATATAAAACCTCAAAGTTGACAGGAATCTCAGCCATTAATGTAATCAATAAGGATCAAATGGGAGATCACTTCTCTGTCTGTGGATGGAGAGCTAATAATGTCCTGGGTCAAGCATTTGCAGGACAGCAGCTGAAGAGAGCAGAAATTTCTAGTGAATATCTTTGACCAGAAGCCTGGATACCACAGCATTCCAGGATGAAGTCACTACATGATCACAATGGATGACATCACAATGTGTGTTGCCCTGAACTACCATCTTTAAGTTTACTCTTACTTCTCCTGAGATGGTGACATTGTTGTACATATGATACCAGAAAAGTGACAGGTCAGCCAGCTCAGCCTAGCAGGGCTTAGGGAGGGGACCTGCCACCTTGTCTTGGTGACAGCAGCCAGAAAAGGAACTGGCAGTCTGGAGCAAGAGGGGGAGCTTTCTTCCCCTAGAGGCTCCAGTAGAGCAGCACTAGAGGACCTGTCAATAAAGGAAAAACTGGTGCCCATCCTGATTGGTCCATTTTCAATCCTGCTCCTGATTGGTCCATTTTATAGACCAATCTGAGCTAAGCTATTACACCTATATAAGATCCTGAGCAGAGGGCCTGTGGGCAGATCGTCACAGACCTTCGAGGAAGATAGAGCAGAAGAGCAAGACTTTAGCAGACCATCGCAGACCATCGCAGACCATTCAAAAGAAGAAGCGAGAGCTGTGGCACTTCTAGTGCTGATCCTGCTCTACAAAGAGGCTTGGTCCTTTGCTGATCTTGCCATGCAAAGAGACTTGGTCCTTTGTAAGAGTTGTAGCACATCTATCCTGCTCTACAGAGAGGTTTGGCTCTTTGTAAGAGTTGTTTTCATAAGAGTTGTAACACTTGAATCCTGCCCTGCAAGGAGGTTTGCTTCTTTGAGCTGTAAATAAAACCTCACTGTTCATTCTATGGTCCGTTGATTCATTCATAGATATATCAAGACCAAGAGCCTGGAAATCCAGTGTTAGAAATCCGGTATCACAGATTTGTTGTTCAGTTCCAACTATTAAAAGAGTGAAGTTGTTTCCTCAACACTCAAGTCATGCTTGGTAAATTTTGTTTTGTAATCATGGCCAAGGGATTCAACAACCCATTTTTTTTCCTTTTCATGGCATGGTTTTGTAACAAAATGAAAGAGTATGGTTTCTATTTAGTGATACCCAGAGATATTATAGAACAAGACATTGAGCCCAAAGTTTGGAGAATGATTTAACAGACTTAAATGGTTATTCAAACAATTCCAAGTATTACATTTCATGAGGTTTTACTTCTTTCTCTAGAGTGGGTAGCTTCAGATGGTAGGTGTCACAGTAAAGTTTACCTCTCAAAATCTGTTGAGGCACTTTGTTGATTAGTGTACACCATACATGCAATGATTTATGATGATCATGTGAAATATCAGCCTATCTTTAAATTTCCATCAATCCTGAATTCTGTGCTAGGTGTGTCTAAACTTTTGGATTCTTGGCCACAGACATTCAAGAGCTCTGTTGGGTCACACGTATAATACACAATATCTATTGAAATGCAAAAAATACAAAAGAGCTCCATGCATAATTGTGATGATCTTTCACATAGGATAGGTAAAACAGTCCTGAAATCCTCCACAAGTGTCCCCAAGGCCTGAGAATTGGGGACAATCCTCAGAGTCCAGAATAACCTTTTTTCTTATGTAGAGCTCAGTGACTTAGCCCATGCATGACTACAATATTTCAATGCTCTGGGCAGCCAAATGCAGAAGAACTCTGCATAGGAAGAAGATCAGCTTTCATGTTAGAGGCAAAAATTATCAAGAAAAATAAAACCTCCACTCTGATATCCCACCAGGTTTTCTACTCAAATAGAAAGGGTTGTCAAATGTTGAATCTCTTTCCTATAGTTCCAGATACTATATAGACTAAGGCAGGAAGATCTCTTCAATGGAAGAGTTGGAATATATGGTGTGCAATGCTGAGGTCATGTACAATCTATCCTAGGGAACAGTGAGAGTTGGTCTCAGGAAAAATAATGATTTAAAATTATAAAGAAAGAGAGAGAGGGAGAGAGAGAGAGAGAGAGAGAGAGAGAGAGAGAGAGAGAGAGAGGGAAATTGTGCTTGGTACATTTTCTAAGAACAAAATCACAAGGAAAGATCAGTAGGCAGATGGAATACAGGACTTTATAAATGTGGAGAATTATCATGGTCCCTGGGATTGGAGGGAACAATGAGTCTTGACAACTTCATTTGTGGTTAGTTCCCTGGGAGACTGCCAGGTCATTTGATAGGTAGGGGTATTCAAGAGATCTCTGATCTCTGATAGTGGACTGATTAGAGCAAGGGAATATTTGCCCATACTGAAAAGTGTAACAGAAAGGGAGTGTAGAATCTGGATATTTTAGTGTTCTTAACCAAACCTGACTTGAGCAAAGAATTCACTATGTGAGCAGTTTAGAGTGACTACAAGAATATAATATACCAAAGTGTCAGAGCTGTGTAAAATTTGAAATATCACCTAATAAGTGTTGTAGGAAAAAAATTTCCCTATGAGAGATTAATTTCTCCAGTTGACATGTAATCTAGGGGAAAATTTTCAACACTATCTCCATGGGCAAAAGTAAAAATAATAGCTAGTCATTGTTGTGTGAACCTGTAGTCCCAGATACTCAGGAGGCTGAGAGAAGAAAATCAACTAAGCCCAGAAGTTGGTCATTGCTATGATTTGTAGATGCCACAGAACCTTAATGAGTGTAATACATATAGTAAAGCTCTGTCTCTATAAAAATAAAAAATAAAAAATTAGGTGTAACTCCAATACAAAAGGTTTTCTCCTTTTTGTTATTGAGACTGAACCTTGTGTTGTTATGGTAGAGTATGCTGGTATCATAGCTTACAGCAGACTTCAAGTTTTCACATCAAGCAAACTTATTCACTCAGCTGGGATGCCAGGAGCCTGCATAGTATCTGGCTGTTTTCAGATCAGACGTTTCCCATCATTCTTTATAGATGGGAATCTCACAAGTGCTGAGACTGGTATCTCATTCAAAATATCTGACAATCCACCTGAATAGGCTTTTCAAATTGCCAAGTCTAGACACCTGAAGAAACACCTCTATCCACTGAACCTTAATTTGAAATATATCCCATCTTTGATGTCCAAAGTGTTGGCTCAACAAGAGAGTGTGAGTTTGAAAATAGTCCCAGCCAATCTGCAACAAAACATAGCTGTCTATTGATCCAAGTGCCTGTAGTTAAACCTACTATGGAGATTAAGGCAAAAGAATCACCTTGGTGGAGGTGATGGAAGATTCTGTGAGCTGAGAAGGCACAGCACTCTACTGAGTCCCAAAATGAAACTTTGTCTCAAAAAAAAAAAATAAAAGAAAGAAAGAAAGAAAAGAAAAGAAATAAAGAACAAAGAACATCCAACTTAAGTGTCTCTATTCAGTTTTACCATCTATCTCTATCAGTTTTACCAGCATGAAACTGGCTGCTGTAAGAAAATCTTTACTGTGATGTCAGCCTAGTGACTGGAATCTAAGCCATTAATGCAATCAGTAAGGCACAAATCGGAGATCACTTCTCTGTCTGTATATGAAGGTCTAAAAAATGTCCTAAATAAAACACTTGTAGGACACTGGCTGAAGTGAGCATAAAATTCCTGTGAGTATATTTCACCAGAATTCTGGATACCATGACATTACAGGATGAAGTTACTACTTTTGATGACATCACAATGCTGTTGCCCTGTGTTACAATAATTAAGCTTATTCTTATTTCTGCTAAGCATTCATAGTTGCTATCCAGGTTATTGTTGGGTTCAAACTGTTAAAACGTGTGGGATTCTTAACTCAACACTCAATTTCTACTTTGAAAATTTTGTTTTATAACCATGGTGAAGGGATTCAACAACCCATACTTTCTTTTAAAGTCACAGTTTTCTAATAAAATGGAAGAGTGTGGTTCATCACTAGTGCTTCTCTGAGATGTTACAGAAACAGAAATCAAGTCCAATGACTGGACAATGAGTTTACACACCTAAATGGTATGTCACACAATTCCCAGTTCTACTTTTCATGATTTTCACTTCTTGCACTTGAATAGTTTTATTTCAGACAGAAGGTGTCTCACTGAAAGTTCACTCTCGAAATCAAGTAAGGCACATTGTCCAATATTGTACTACATCCCTTCAGTTATTTGTGATGATCATGGGAAATATCAGACTATCTTTTTTATTTTCTTTTTTTTTTTGAGACAGAGCCTCGAGTTATCCCCCTGGGTAGAGTATCATGGCATCACGCTTACAGCAACCTCCAACTCCTGGGCTCAAGCAAGTCTCCTGTCTCAGCCTCCCCAGTAGCTGGGACTATAGTACCTGCCACAATGCCTCACCATTTTTTGGTTGCAGCCATCATTGTTGTTTGATGGGCCTGGGCTGGGGATTCAAACCCACCATCTTTGGTGTATGTGTCTGGTGCCTTAGTGGCTTGAGCCACAGGTGCCGAGCCAGACTGTCTTTACATTTCTATCAATCTTGAATTTCATACTATGTGTATGTAGCTCTTGTCTTCTTGGCCACAATACAAGTTGAAGAGTTATATTGTATCACATATATAATACAGAATAAAGAAATCTGATAAGATTAAAAGAGATCTGTGCATAGTTATGGTGATGTTCCATTGTTCCACCATGGATATGTAAAACAGTCCTTACATACTCTCTATGTGTCACTGAACCCTCAGGACTAGACAATCTTCATAGACCCCTATCACTCATTTCTTAAGTACAGCTCAATAACATATCCCACACATTACTACAATATTTCAATGTTTTTTGAAGCTAAATAGGGCAGAGGCTCTGATCTCTCATGTTGCAAACAAGGTTGAGCAACAGAAAGACAATCTCAGCTCTGATCTCTCAGTCTGTTTCTATTCAAATAGAAACTGTAGTAAAGTATCAAATCCCTTACCTATAGTTCCTGCTGAGGCAGGAGGATTTTTCAGAGTAGCACTTCAACTGAAGGGTTCAATGTCATTGTGTGCAAGGCTGAGGTGTTCAAAAATCTAGCCTGGGAAACAGAATGAGAGTCAGTCTCCTTAAAAAAACAAAAAAGAGAGAGCGAGAAAGAGATGAAGAGATAACGAAGGAAAGAAAGAAAGAAGAAAGAAAGAAAGAAAGAGAGAGAGAGAGAGAGAGAGAGAGAGAAAGAAAGAAACAAAGAAAGAGAGAGAGAGAGAGAGAGAGAGAGAAAGAAAGAAAGAAAGAAAGAGAGAGAGAGAGAAAGAAAGAAACAAAGAAAGAAAGAGAAAGAGAGAGAGAGAGAGAAAGAAAGAAACAAAGAAAGAAAGAGAGAGAGAGAGAAAGAAAGAAAGAAAGAAAGAAAGAAAGAAAGAAAGAAAGAAAGAAAGAAAGAAAGGAAGGAAGGAAGAAGGGAGGAAGGAAGGAAGGAAGGAAGGAAGGAAGGAAGGAAGGAAGGAAGGAAAGAAGGAAGGAAGGAAAGTAGAATCGTAGAAAGAAAGAAGGAATTTTGTCTAACCACAGTTTCCAAGAGAAAAATTAGTAGAAAAGGTAAGTAGATACATGTAATACAGGACTACATAAAATAGGGGCTTTATTGCGGTCCCCAGGGTGAGGAGGAACAATGCAACAGAAAATAGTCCATTTTCTGTTGATTCTTTACGAGACTGCCAGTTGATTTGATGGGTAGTGGTCATCCAGAGATATCTGGAACTGGTCTTGGACTGATTAGGGCATGGGAATATTGGCCCAGATTAAAAAGTCCAACAGAAACTGGAATGTATAATCTGAATATTTTAGTGTGCATAAATTAACCTGATTTGAGTCAAGTATTCACTGTGTGGGCAGTTCAAGTAACTACAAGAATTTAAGATAACAAAGGATCAGAGTGATCTAATATCTAAAGTTTTGTTTGCTTGTTTGTTTTGGCCATTTTTGCCCTGGGCTTTGTTTGAACCACCCTCCTATGTCATATTGGGCTGGCACATTACTCTTTTGAGCCACAGGCACTGCCCTGAAGTCTTGACTAATAGAGGTTGCAGTGAAAAACAAAATCCCTATGTGATAATTTCTCCAGTTGGCATCTAATCAAGGGGAAATTTTCAACAGTAAATCCATGGTCAAAAGTAAAAATAAAAGCCAGGCATTGTAGCAGACACCTTTTGTCTCAAGTACTTGGTAGGCTGAGAGAATAAAATTGCCTAATCCCACGAGTTGGAAGTTGCTGTGATCTGAAGACACCACAGAACTTTATTGAGTGTGATAAATAAAGTAATTCTCTTTCTTTTATAGGTGCAAAACCTATATGACTTTACCTCTTCCATTACTGAGAGTGAGCAGTATTAAAAGTCTTGTATTTCTACAAACTAGGAGGCTCTAAGTCAGAACTGCATGCCTTTCCCAGGTATGCAAGATTTAATATTCCTCTGCCTTAATGCTGTCAAGGAGGCTGAGGCATGTATGCACATCATCTATATGTCCCAGGGACCTCAGGCTGCTGGTTATACATCATTAACTTACTTCTTCCAATTTGTTTTAGGATTCACAGACCAGGCAACAAGCGGCCTTCTCTCCCACAACTGTTTCTTCAATTTATCAATAAATAGGCTATGAAGTTGACAATGTGCTTTACTATGATTACTATTTGGAGGAGAATGTATTACATATAATAATGTGTATCACTTGATCTGTATACTAGCAAGCACCGTGGAAAGGTTAGTTTGTTTTTTACAATGTTAGTGAAGTAAAGGTATGATTATTACTTAAATTTGTATACATGTAGCAGCAGGTATATAGGCTGGGAAGAAATAAAGAAGTTCACTACAGGCCATCTAAAGGCTGCAGACCTCTTTGTTCTATACAATTACAATGGCAAACCTATACTCTGCATCACTGACCGCTTGAGAGAAACACATGACAATTGGCATAGTCAGCAAGATCAGAGAATGGGATTATCATCATGAGAACAGCAGGGCTCACATCTTTGGGATCATTTCCCACTTGACTACTGCATGTCTAAGGTAGGTTTTGGCATTTTATACTATGAGGTTCTGGCTGCTTGGTGAGTATGCAAGACTTCTAGCATTTAAAAGAAGTTAATAAGGACAATGGGTAATTCTCAATCCTTAGAAGAACAGTATATTTCTTTTTGAAATACCTTATTAACTTCTTCAGGTATTACTGTCAAAACTAAGGTTCTTTGAGAATTGTTTCAGGTGGTTGCTAAACATTATTATTGGTTTACTCCTTAAAAATGAATCAATTAAATTCAAAAGTATCAAATAACATGGAAGAGCACTGAAGAGAGTGCATCAAGGTCTTGACTTCATACACAAAGATGTATGAAGTCTTACTATTTGGTTAAAACCACTCAGGAACCTTTGCAGTCCAGCTCAGAAATGGAAGTCTTACTCCCCCCCCACCTTCTTCACCCTCTCTTCCTCAGATGGAGCCAGAGGAGAAGGAACAGACAATTTGTGAAGAACCTATGAAAATCCCTTAAAAATTGTTTATCTAGTGACTGTGAGAAGGAAGCTAAGAAAGGTGAGGATTTTGATAAAGATCTCATAGACTTTGAGAGTGACCAACAACAGACACTGACCAACAACGATGGACAAAAAAAGCAATGACACAGAAGTCTAATAACCACAAAACCTGACAACCTGAAGAGACAGGGAGACATCTCTCCTCTGTCTCTGGAAATGACCCTCAACTGTGTCCTGCTGGTAAAGTTCCACCAAATTCTCTAGAGACCCAGACATATTTATTCAGGGAACCACAGCTGAGTCACCAGATGGAAAATTTGGAAATTTGAGAGTGACTGCATTACTAACATGTTACACCCTGAAAATATAGAGGATTTATGAAAAATGTTGAAAGGAGGATTACAAAATTTGAAAATAGGTTTCAGTCCATAGAAAAGAAAGATCCTAAGAATGGGGGTCTTGCTGCAACACCTCGTCGTTATAGTGCTCCTCCTAGAGCTCCTCCTCAACCTCTTAGACTGCCTACTACTGTGCCTAAACAGCCTCTTAAATGGCAAGATGGTCCTTGGATTCCCACAGCACTTCTTAGTTTATACCCAGTTTGGCCTGATTGAACAAGTTCTCAGTATATTAAAAGAGTCTATTTTCCAGTTGACTCTTCTACTTTTCATCTTGTCCATAAAGCCCCTCTGTCCACTTCTATATTGCCCTCTGCACCCCCAGTGGCACTGGAGTATGCTATGACCATTCCTGTATTGTGAGAAGAAAGATATGCAGTACTACATATTTCTCATATCCAAATATAAATTAAATTTCTAAAAAATATGAAAGATGAAGTGCATGCATATGGTCCTAATTCTTCACATGTCAAAGGGCTTCTTGTTGTATCCAACGTGACCTGAAAGATAGACTTGGACACCACACAGATGCAATCCATTTATTACAAATGCACATGAGATTGCTACTCTGAGAGGCAGTTGGCCTTGAATTGTGGGGCAGGTGGTCTTTTATGCTCTTTTTTGCATAGCCAAGCAAGTAGGCTGGTACATAAATGAAGGTCCATGTAGATGCTCTCCTGCAGGTCTCTGGCCCCACTGTGCTTTGGGGGGTTTAAGGAGCCCATCTTTCAATTAAGGGGCCTAGGTCTAGGAGAGGTGTGCCTGAGAGGGTCCTGATGGAGAAGCAAAGAGAATATAACATGGAGTTAAGTGAGTAGTGCACTTTCAAATGTAACCTGGGTCTTCAAGGACCCCAGGTTGTAGTCAGCTTGTCCAAAAATCCTTCCAACCTTGGTCACATAAGCTGTGTAATGTGCTTATTATCACTTTCTGAACATAGCACTTGGCCTAGTGGCTAAAATCTGAGAAATTATTCAGGTGAGACTCTAGAGAAGTTAGCAGAGTGGAGGATCACTGTCCCATTGTAAACAACCTAATAAGCAGACTGAAGAACAAAGATGGACAAAAAAGCAATGACACAAAACACCAAAAATCACAGAAAACTGACAACCCGAAGACACAGAGAGACATCTCGGGAACTGACCCTCAGCTGAGTCCAGCTAGTCATTTTTTCCCAAATTCTCCAGAGATCCAGAAATATTCATTCAAAACTGAGACCCCTGTCTACAGACTAAAGACCCTGGGGTGATGGAACATCACTCTGAGGTCTTACCCTGGATCCATTAGCCATTGGCAGGTCCAGGCTGTGATCTGAGGGTGAGTATCTTGATGTGGCTTCCAATTGTTGTACCTGTTAAGACCTGAAAAAATAGATTAGGAAATCTATTTATTACAATCAGCTTATTATAATCTTTTCAGGGGAACACTTCTCTGAGAGTCAGCCAGCCTGAAAGAGGGGGGGGGGCAGAGTGTTTTTTATACTCTTTTTGAATAGCTAAGCAAGTAGGCCAGTACAAAAGTGAAATGTTCCCTTAGCTTGTGGTGGGGTTACAGCTGGGGTAACAAAGTTTATAGTCTGGGTAACTATGGTTACAGCTTGAGAAAGAAAGTTTGTGTAAGTTTCCCCTTAATAATTGTTCAACAAGGAGTAGAGTTTTTTGTGAACTGGGGGACTTTAAGTGCTTCCTCATTCTCAAGCTTTTTCTCAAAATCAACCCTGGGGCAGGATGGGGATCTTGTCCATTACATTCTGAACTCTTACTGTGGAAACTATGTACTCATTCCCAAGGAATGGGGAAACTTAGCATGTACCACCTTAAATCCAAGACAGTTTATTCAATTTAGGTCATGGAGGATAGAGGAAGCAACAATTCAGACCCAACCTAATAGGTGTGAGGAATTATCCAGAACAGGGAATTTGAGGCTGTAGACAAAAAATTGTATATACCAAAAATCTATTAATACAAGTAAAAGATGTTTGCATTAGAGCATGGCAACATCTTGATGAGAAACAAGAGATTAAACAGTTTTTCAATAAAAAATTACAAGGAAATAATGAACCTTTCACAGAATTCGTTGTTCCTTTGCAAACAACAATTGAATGTTCCATTCCAGGAGGAAAAGCTCATAAAACGTTCCTTTTACATATAAGCTGTGACAAAATAAAGACATTTGCTACACACCATCTAATGTCTGTAGACCTCTTTATTGTATTTAATTTCAATAGCAAACTTATACTCTGCATCACCATCCACTCAAGACAAACACATCATAACAGTCTCTATAAAAAACGAATGTAAAAATGAAGAGAAATTCCAATACATAAGCTTTTTTTCATTTATTTATTTAGTCTTGTTTTGTTGTGTTTGGTAGAGTACTCTGATATCATAGCTCACAGCAAAGTTCAAGTGTTCTCATCGGTGAATCTATTCCCTCAGCTGGAATGCCAGGAGCCTGCATAACAGCCAGACATTATTTATTCTTCAGATATGAGTGCCTCAATAGTGCTGAGGCTGGTCTCCAATTCAGAAGCTCAGACAATCCAATCACTGGGCTTCCCACATTAAAATGATGAGAGGCATGAAGAATCATCCTTGGCCACAAAACCTAGTTTGAAAAATATCCGTTCTTTGATGTCTAAAGTGGTGGCTAAGCATGAGGGTTTTGAGTACAAAAATGGTGCCAGTCAATCTGCAAAAATAATAATAATCAAAATAAATAGCTAGGCAATGAGGTAAGTGCATGTACTTCAAGCTACTAGAGGCTGTGGCAAAAGTATCTCCTAAGCATAGGAGATGGAGGCTTCTGTGAGCTGGGATGGTACAACTCTGTCTCAAGAAAAAAAAAAAAAAAGGAAAATTAACAAAGCATGCTAATTAATTATCTCTATGCAGTTTTACCATCAGGAACGCAGCTTGAGTCTCACTGCTGTACACAATCTCAACTTTTGTGCCAGCGTAGTGTCTAGAATCTCAGCCATTAATGTAATCAATATGGCAAAAATGGCAGACAATGATTTGACAGATGTAAATGGTACGTCTACGTCACACAATTCCCAGTTCTACTTTTCATGATTTTCCCCCCTTTTTTTACTGAATAGGCTTTATTCAGATGGTAAGTGTCTCACTAAGGGTTCTTTCTCAAAATCTATTGATGCACTGTGTCCACTAGTGTACTCCAAACCTGAAGTTATTCATGATGATCATGAGAAATATCAGCCTATCTTTAAATTTATATCAATCCTGAATTCCATGCTAGATGTGTCTAAACTTTGGCTTCTTGGCAACAATGTACGATAAAGAATTATGTTGCATCACACATATAACACAAAATAAATAATGAAACCTGATAACATGAACAGTTGTGGTGATCTCCCACCATGGACATGTAAAACAGTCCTGACATACTCTCTAAGTGTCACCGAGGTCTGAGATATGGGCAATAAGCTCATAACTTAAGTAGATCTCAATGATGTATCCCAGGCATGACTATAATATTTCAATGCTCCGGGCATCCAAAGTAGGTAGATCGAACTGACCTTCCATGTTAGAGACAAGGCCGAGCAACAGAAAAACAACCTTAGCCCTTATCGCCCACAGGGTTTCTACTCAAAAAAAAAAAAAAAAAGTAGTCAAGTGTTGTATCCTTTACCTGTAGTTCCAGCTACTCCAAAGACTGAGACAGGAGGATCACTTAAACCAAACAGTTGGATAACACTGTGTGAAAGGCTGAGGTCATGGACAATCTTGCCTCCAGAACAGAGTGATAGTTGGTTTCATGATAAATAATGAAAAAAAGATACAAAGAAAAAAAAAACTAAAAAAGAAGGAAAGAAAGAAAGAGAGAAAGAGAAAGAGAGAGAAATATTGCTATGTACATTTTCCAAGATCTAGATTACAAGGAAAGGTTAATAGGCAGATGGAGTACAGGACTACCTAAAGGAGGCAATTTATTGTGGTCCCCAGAGGGAGCAGGGAACAATGAATTAAGATGAATTCATTTGAGGATGGTTCCTTATGAGACTGCCAGTTGATCATCTGATGGGTAGCGGTCATCCAAAGATGTCTGATCCCTGGATTTGGACTAACTTGGGCAAAGGAATATTGGCCCAGATTGAAAATTGCAACAAAAGTTGTTGCATGTGTAATCTGGATATTTTTGTGTGCATAAAGAAGCCTGAGTTCAGTCAAAATTCCCAATGTGGGCATTGTAGAGTCACTACAAGAATCTAAGGTACCCAAGAGTCAGAGTTGTATAGAATCTGAAGTCTTTTTTAAAAATTTCTTACTAAGTCAGGCTCATGGCCTACAGATAAATAAAAAAAAAATGTTCATCATTCTTAATCATCAGAGAAATGCAAATTAAAAATTATTTGAGATATCATCTAACACCAGTAAGCTTAGCCTATACCACAAAATCCAAAATCACAGATTTTGGAGAAAAGGGAACACATATACATTGCTAGTGGGACTGCAAATTAATACATTTCTTTTGGAAAGTCATCTGGAGAACACTTAAAGAACTAAAAATCTGAAGTCTTGACTGATAGGTGTTGTAGGAGAAAATTTGCCTATGAGAGAATAATTTCTCCAGTTAACATCTAATATATGGAAAAATTTCAACCTTAGATCCATAGCCAGTAGCTGTGGTATACAACTGTCCTCCCAGCTACCTGGGAGGCTGAGACAAGAAAATTTCTTAAGACAGGTATTGGAGGTTGCTGTGATCTGTAGATGCCACAGAACTTTACAGAGTGTGATAAATAAAGCAACTCTCTATCTCTTTAAAAATATAAAAGTAAGGCTCAGCACCTATAGTTCAACTGGCTAAGGCGCCAGCCACGTAAACCTAAGGTGGCGGGTTTGAATTCCCAGCCCAGACCCACCAAACAACAATGACGGCTGCAACCAAAAAATAGCTGGGCATTGTGGTGGGTGCCTGTGGTCCCAGCTACTTGGAAGGTGGAGGCAAGAGACTCGCTTGAGCCCAGGAGTTGGAGGTTGCTGTGAGCTGTAATGCCATGGCACTCTACCCAGGGGGACAGCTTGAGGCTCTGTCTCAAAAAATATATATATAAAAGTAAAATGATGAATAACTATAATAAAAATGGTATTCTACATCTACTTATAGAGAAAGAATCTTGATTTTTTGCCTTTGGTAGAATACTCTGGTATCATAGCTCACAGCAAACTTCAAGTGTTCTGGTTAAATGACTGTTTTCCCTCATCTTGCACGCCAGGAGCCTGCATAACATCTGGCCAAATTTTATTCTTCACAGATAGTTATCTCACTAGTGCTGAGGTTTGTCTCCATTTCATAAGCTCAGACAATAAAACTGGTTGGACCTCCCAAACTGCCAATATAAGAGGCATGATGAACCATCCCTGGCCACAATCTAGTTTGAAAAAAATCCCATCTTCAATGTCTAAAGTTGTGGCTCACCATGAGAGTGATGAATTCAAAGATGGTCCCAGCCCATCTGCAACAATAAATAGCTGGGCATTTAGGTGGGTGCCTGTAGTTCAAGGTACTGGGAAGACTGAGGCAATAGAATGGCTTGGTTCAGGAGATGGATGTTTCTGTGAGCTGTGATGGCACTGTACTCTAACGAGAGTGACAATATGAAACTCTGTCTCAAGAAAAATAAAAAAAGAAAACAGAGCATCTTACTTAAATGTCTCTATGTAGTTTTACCATATGGAATTCAGCTTGCATCTTAATGCTATCAAAGTATCAACTGCTGTGTAACCCTAGTGACTGGAATCTCAGTTGTTAATGTAAACAATAAGGCAAAAATGGGAGATCACTTCTTTGTCTGTGGAAGGAGGGGTAACAAATGGCCTAAATCAAACACTTGAGGGACACAAGTTAAAGAGAACAGAAAAGTCAAGTGAGTATCTTTGACCAGAAGCTTGGATCCTATAACACTTCAGGATGAAGTCACTACATTCTTATCATGGATGACATCACAATGTATATGGCCCTGGGCTACCATCTTTAAGCTTAATCTTATTCCTGCTAAGCATGGGTAGTTGCTGTCTCATTTTTTTACTTCTTTACCCTTATTTATTTTTATTTAGCTAAATGATATCAAGGCTTTATCTCTTTCTTTTTCTTTTTCTTTGTTTTGCAGTTTTGGGCCAGGTCTGGGTTTGACTGGATAAATAGTCTTTTGTTTCAGTTATCTTGTGTGCTGAGATACAATGGGTTTCAGGACTAGGTTTTGCTGCTCACTAAGAGCTCTCTTTTCTCTTCCCCACTACCCTCTTCTATGCAGATAAATCCCACAGTTCCACAGGGGACTCAGCCACCTCCTGCTGTCTGAGTTTATTTTGGGGTTGAAACTGTTACAAAGAGTGGGGTTCTTTTCTCTGCATTTAATTTCTGCCTATTTTCTTTTGTAACCATGGACAAGGCTTTCAACAAACCATCCTTTCCTTTTCAAGTTAGAGATTTTAATCAAATGGAAGTGTGTGGTTTATACCTAGTTCTGTCCTAGGATGCTATAGAAAAAAATAATATAGCCCAATAACTGAACAATAATTTGAAAGACCTAAATGATACATCACACAATTCCCATTTCTACTTTTCATGATGCTTTACTTCTTTCTGTAGAATAGTCTTATGTCAGACAGTAGTTATCTCACCTAAGATTCCCTCTTGAAATCTGGTGAGGCACTGTGACCAGTAGTGTACTTCATCCCTACAGTTCTTTATGATGATCATGGGCAATATCGGCCTATCTTTACATTTCCAATCAATCCCTGTATTCCATGCTTTGTGTTATCTATACTTTGTCTTCTCGGCCACAATGCACGTTGAAGAGATGTTGGATCATACAAATAATACACAATAACTAATGAAACCTTATAAGGCTAAAAGAGATCCATGCATAGTTGTGGTGATCTCACACCATAGATATTTTGAGAATTCCTGACACATTCCCTATGTGGCACCAAGGCCTAAGGATTGAACAATCCTCAAAGGCCCTGATAAGCTCATTTCTTACAAAGAGCCCAAAAACATATTCTATGTATGACTACAATATTTTGATGCTTTGAACAGTCAAATTGGATAGATCCCCTGAGCTCCATGCAAGATAAAGGCTGAGTAACAGAAAGACCACCTCATTTCTGATCTCCCACCCAGTTTCTACTCAAATAGGAATGGTTATCAAGTATTGGATCCTTTGCCTATATTTCCAGCCACTCCAGTGGCTAAGGCAGGAGGATCAATTCAACCAAAGAGATGGGTACCATTCTGTGCAAGGATGAGATCATGGACAATCTAACCTGGGGAACACAGTGAGAGTTGGTCTCATGAAAAATAATGAAAAGATAGAAAGAAAGAAAGAAAGAAAGAAAGAAAGAAAGAAAGAAAGAAAGAAAGAAAGAAAGAAAGAAAGACATTTTAGTAGGTACAGATTCCAAGAGTGAAATTATGAGGAAAGGTGAGTAGGCAGAGGAAGTATAGGACTACATACATAAAAGAGATTTAGTGTCATCCCTGGGGGGAAGAGGGAACAATGGGTCAGGACAAGTTTATTTGAGGTTTGTTTCTTAAGAGACTTGAAGTTGATCTGATGGGTAGGGATCATGTATAAATGTCTTGTCTCTGGTCTTGGACTGATTGGGGCTAGGAAATATTGACCCAGATTGAGAAGTGCAACAGAAAGGATGGATGTATAGTCTGGTTATTATAGTGGGCAAATAAAATTTTACTTCAGTTAAGTATTCACTGTGTGGGCACTTTAGAGTGATTACAAGAATCTAGGACACCAGAGGGTCAGAATTTGTTAAATATGAAGTGTTGACTATAGGGGCTGTTGGAAAAAAATTCCCCTATGAGATAATTATTTCTCCAGTTGACATCTAATCTAGGGGAATATTTACAAAACTAGATATGTCGTCAAAAGAAAAATAATAGCCAGACATTGGGGCATGCACTTGTAGTTCCACCTACTCAGGGGCCTGAAAGTATAAAATTGATTAAGGCCAGAAGTTGGAGGTTGCTGGGAACTGTAGATGCCACAGAACTTTACTGAGTGTGATAAAGTAAGTCTCAGGTTACATCTGTGGTTCAAAGGCATAAGGCCGTGTTCCCATATTCTAGAGATAATAATAATAATACAGTAGGTCTCTGGCTCTCTCTTAAAAAAAAAAGTAAAAATGAGGAGGAACTCCAGTAAA
Organism: Galago senegalensis; assembly: GCA_963575145.1. Taxonomy (NCBI): domain Eukaryota; kingdom Metazoa; phylum Chordata; class Mammalia; order Primates; family Galagidae; genus Galago; species Galago senegalensis. The sequence continues at coordinate 33,323 of CAUYTI010074577.1, forward strand.
AATGTATTGCTCCTTTTATTAATGGAGACAAAGTATTGAATTGTTGACTTCTGTAGAGTACCCTGGAATCTAGGCTCACAGCAAACTTCAATTGTTCTCATCAAGTGAACATATTCCCTTAGCTGGCATGCCAGGATCCAGCACAATAACCACCTGGTTTTTTTTTTTTTTTTTTATTTTTCAGTGATGGGTATCTCACTAGTGCAGAGACTTTTATGCAATCAGAAGCTCAGACAATACAACAGACTGGGCCTTCCAAATTGCCAAGATGAAAGGCTTGAAGAACCACCCCTAGTGACAACACCTAGTTTAAAAATATCCCATCTCAGATCCCATCTGAAGTGGTGGGTCCCGATGAGTTTGGTGAATTTTAAAATAGTCCTAGCCAATCTGCAACCAAAAAATAGTCTGGGCATTGAGGCTTGTATCTGTAGTTTAAGCTACTGAGAAGGCTGTGGCAAAAGAAGCACCTAAGCCCAGGAGAGAGAGGATACTGTGAGCTTTGATGGCAGAGCACACTACCAAGAATAACAAAGTGAAACTCGGTCTCAAGAAAAAAAATTAAACAAAGAGCATCCTAGTTAAGTGTCTCTATGCAGTTTTACCATCTGGATTCAGTTTGAGACTCACTTCTGTACAAAATCTCAAATTTGTATGAAACTATTGACTGGAATCTCAGCCATTAATGTAATCAATAAAACTTAAACAGGAGATTACTACTGTCTGTCCTTGGAGGGCTATGAAACGTACTGGATCAAACACTTATAGTTCTCCAGCTGTAGTGAGAAGAAAAGTCCAGTGAGTATCTTTGACCAGAACCCTAGAAACCATGACATTTAGGGGTGAAGTCACTACATGGTTACCATGGATAACATCACAATGGGTCTTGCCCTAGGGTACCATCTTTAAGCTTAATTGCATTCCTGCTCAGCATAAATAGTTGCTGTCCATAGTTTTTTTGAGTTCAAACTGTTAGAAACAATGGGATTCTTTTCTCCACACTTTATTCCTGCTTCCTAAATTTTGTTTGTAACCATGCCCAAGGGATTCAATAAACCATTTTATTTTCAAATCATGGATTTGTAATCAAATGGAAGAGTGTGGTTTATACTTAGTGCTGCCCTGGGATTTTATGCAACAAAAAATTGAGCCCAAAGATCAGAGAATGATTGAACAGACATACATGTTATGTCAAAGAATTGCCAGTTCTACTTTTCATGATGTTTCACTTCTTTCTTTAGAATAGGCTTGTTTTGGATGGTAGGTGTCTCACTGAAGGTTCTCTCTTGAAATCGGGTGAGGAAGTATATCCAGTAACTTATTCCACACCTGCAGTTATTTATAATGATCATGAAAAATACCAGCCTACCTTTAAATTTCCATAAATCCTTAATCCATGCTAAGTGTGTTTAAACTTTGGCTTTTGGCTACAATTCACCTTGAAGAGTTATGTTGGATCACATATACAGTGCACATTATCAAATTAATCCAGTCAAGGATAAAAGAGATCCATACATAGTTGTGGTGATCTCCCACCATGGATAATAAAGCAGTCTTCACATACTCCCTATGTGTCACCAAGGTCTGTGGTATGGACAAACCTAAAAGTTTCCAATAACCTCATTTCCTAAGTAGAGTTCAATGACATATCCCACACAAGACTACAATGTGTTGATGCTATGGGCTACTCATTTGGGAAAATCTCCTGAGCTCCCATTTTGGAGACAATGCTGAACATTTGAAAGACAACTTCAGCCTGGATCACCCACCAGGTTTCTATTCAAACAGAAAGGGAAGTCAAGTTTTTAACCCTTACTGATAATTCCAGCTATTCTAGATGCTAAGGCAAGAGGATCACTCCAATCAGTGCTGGATGTCATTTTGTGCAAGACTGAGGTCCTGGCCAATGTAGCCTGCCTAAGGAACACAGTGAGAGTTGGTCTCATGAGAAATAATGAAGGAAAGAAAGAAGTTATTGGAATATCAGCCATTAATGAAATCAATTAGGCAAGTATGGGAGATCACTTCTCTGTCTGTGGATGGAAGGTTAAGAAATGTTGTTGATAAAACCCTGTCAGGACACCAGCTGAAGTGAGCAGAAAAGTCCAAAGAGTATCTTTGAGTAGAAGCCTGGATCCCATGACATTCCAGGATGAAGTCACTACATGGTCACCATGGATGACATAACAATGGCTGTTGCCCAGGGTTACCATTTTCAAGCTTAATCTTATTCCTACTAAGTATGTGCAGTTCCTATCTAGGTTTGTTGTTTAGTTGAAACTGTTACAGAGTATGTGGTTCTTTTTTCCACACTCAGTTCCTGCCTCTGAAGTTTGTTTTGTAACCATGGCCATGGGATTCAACAAGACATCATTTCCTTTTCACATCATGAATTGATAATTAAATGGAAGATTGTAATTAATACCTACTCTTGACCTGGGATATCATAGAATAAGAAATCTAGCCCAAGGATTGGACAATGATTTGACACACATAAGTGGTATGTCACACAATTACCCGTTCTACTTTAAATGATGTTTTACTTCTTTCTCTGGCATGGGCATATTTCAAATGGTAGGTCTCACTGAAGGTTCTCTATAGAAATCCAGTGAGGTACTGTGTCCAGTTTTGTACTCTGTACCTGAAGTTATTTATGATGATCAAACGTAATATCAGCCTTTCTTTACATTTCAACCAATCCTGTATTATGTGCCATGTGTGTATAATTTTGACTACTGGCCACAATGCATTTTGAAGAGATATTGGATCACACATATAATACACAATAACTAATAAAACATGATAAGTCCAAAAGAGTTATATTTATAGTTGTGGTGAACTCCCACCATGGATATGTAAAACAGCCCTGACATACTCCCTACATGTCACTGAGGTCTGAGAAATGGATAATCCTCGAAGGACCTAATAATCTCACTTGTTATATAGAGCTCAATGACATATCCCATGCATGACTACAATATTTTGATGCTCTGGGCAGCTAAATTGGGAAGATTCCCCTGAGGTTCCATGCAAAAGAAAATGCCAAGCAAAAGAAAGACAATCTCATCCTAGATCTCTCACTGGGATTCTACTCAAATAGAAAAAGTAGTCAAGTGCTGTATCGCTTACCTATATTTCCAGCCACTCCAGGAGCTAATCAGGAGGATCACTTCATCCAAAGAGGTGTATAACACTGTGTGCAATGCTGAGATTATGGACAATCTAGCCTGTGGAACACAGTGTTAGTTGGTCTCATGAAAAATAATAGAAGAAATCCTGCTAGGTACAGATACTAAGAGTGAAATTACTTGGAAATTTGAGTAGGTAGATGGAATATCTTACTACTTAAAGGTGAGGATTTATTGTGATCTTGGGGGGAGGATGGAACAATGAGTCAACAAGTTTATTTGTGGTTGGTTTCTTAGAAGAATACCACTTGATCTGATGGGTAGTTTTCCTGCAGAGATTTCTGGTCCCTGGACTTGGATTGATTTGTGCTAGAGAATATTGGCTCAGATTGAGAAGTGCAACATAATGTGTGGCCTGGACAGCCTTGTTATTATAGTGTGTATAAAAAAACTTACTTTATCCAAGAATTCACTGTGTGGGCACTTTAGAGTAAATATAAGAATTTAAGACAACAAAAAGTCAGAGTATGTAAACTCAGAAGTCCCAGTGAATAGGGGCTGTAGGAAAAAAGTTTCATTATGAGAGAATAATATGACCAGTTGACATATAATCTAGGGGAAAATTTGGAACACTAGATCCATAGTCAAAAGTAAAAATAATAGCCAGGCACTGTGGCATGAGCTTACAATCCAATCTACTCAGGCGCCTGACAGAAGAAAATTGACTAAGCCGAGGTGTTGGAGGTTTCTGGGATCTGTAGATTCCACAGAACTTTACTAAGTGTGATGAATAAAGTAAGTCTTGATCCATGCCTGTGACTCAAAGGAGTAGGGTGCTTGCCCCATAGGCTGGAGGTGGCAGGTTCAAACACAAACCTGGTCAAAGAAAAGAAACTACTACTACTACTACTACTGCTGCTAATAATAATAATAATAATAATAATAATAATGATAATAATAAAGTAAGTCTCTTTAAAAAAATACAAAATGAGGAGAATTTCCAATAGAAATAGTTTTCTCCACTTATTTATTGAGATAGTCTTACTTTGTTGCTTTTAGTAGAGTACTCTGGAATCATAGCTCACAGCAAACTTCAAGTGTTCTCATCAGGCAGTTCCATTACTAAGGTGACATGCAAGAAGCCTGCATAATAAACAGGCATCTATTTTCTTTCAGAGATTGGTATCTCACTAGTGCAGATACTGTTAAGTAATTCAGAAGCTCAGACAATCCAACTGACTTAGCCTCCCAAATTGCCAAGATAAGAGGCATTAAGAATCACCCCAGGCCACAAAAACTAGTTTAAAAAATATCCCATCTTTTATGTCTGAAGCGATGGCTCACAATGAGGGTGGTGAATAGTATGTAAGAGGTCCTAGCCAATCTGTAACAAAAAATAGCTCAGCATTTAGTCCTATGCCTGTAGTTCAAGCTACTTGGGAGGCTGAGACAAAAGAATTGTATGACTCTAAGAAATGGAGAATTCTATGATCTGTGATGGTGCAGCACTCTACCAAGTGTGACAAAGTGAAACAATGTCTTAAAAAAGAAAATAAACAGAGAGCATTCAACCCAAGTGTCTCTATGCATTTTTACCAACTGCAATGCAGCTTGAGTCTCACTGCTGTACAAAATCTCAACTTTTGTGTGATACTATTGACTGGAATCTCAACTGTTAATTTAATCAATAAGGTACAGATGAGTCCCACTGCTATACAAAATCTCAACTTTAGTGTAAGACTATTGACTGGAATCTCAGCCATTAATTTAATCAATAAGATACAAATGGGAGTTCATTTATCTCTGTTGATGGAGGGCTAATCATCATCCTGGATCAAACACGTACAGAATACTAGCTGAATACATCAGAAAAGTCCAGTGAGTATCTTTGACCAGAAGCCTAGATACCATGACATTCAAGCATGAAGTCACTACATGGTCACCATGGGTGACATCACAATGGCTATTGTCCTGGGGTAACACTTTAAGCTTAATCTCATATCTTCTAAGCATACATAGTTGCTGTTCAGGTTTTCTTTGACTTCAAACTGTTACAAGAGTTGGGTTATTTTCTTGACACTATTCCTACTTCTTAAATTTCTTTGTAACCATGGACAAGGGATTTGTAGCAAGAGTGTTACCTTCAGAATCCAAATTTTAAAAAATTAGAGTAAAGAGAGATTAATGAAGGTTTATTATTAGGGGTTTATTATATCCTAATCCACCTTTCTGTTTAAAGAGCATTTCTTTTAATGTTCAGTTTTGGCATTCAGTAATTGCTTGTCCTGTACTGCTTCCTATAGTACTTGTAATGTGTTTAATACTATAACCTTTACAAAATTATTGACCTTTATTGGAAATATATGCAGATCCATTATGAGTTTTTATCATTTGAGGAATCCCATAATTACAAAAACTTCTAATAAATGAGTGATTTACTGAATCAGCCTTTTTAGATGTAAGGGCAGATGCCCAAGTAAAATAGCAATAAGTTTCAATAGAATGATGAATATATTTAGATTTGTCAAATTCTGCATATTGTGTAACATCTATTTGCCAAAGTTCATTTGGTTTAAACCTCTACTGTTTACAACTGGAGATAAGTGAGGAATTACAATTGTTTGACAAGTACGATGAGATTATATAATGTCTTTTGCTTTCTTCCATGTAATACATTATTTTTGTTTGAGCGAAATAGCATACTCATAGTACAAAGTGCATTCCTCTTGGGTTCCTTGCACAGTGCCAAATAGTTTATCAATAAAATAATTTCCTGCAGTTAAAGGTCCAGGTAAATTAAAGTGAGCCCTCACATGGGTTATGAAAATTAACACATTTGTATTTCAAATTAATTTTTGAAGAGTATCAAATAAATAAAACATTTCTGATTGCTGATCAGACAAGGTAATAGTTTATATATTTTCCATGGCATATTCCAAATAAATGGAACCAGTAATAACAATTGAAGGAGTATCAAAAAATTACTCTAATAACAAAATAATAGCAAATAATTGAGCTTTCTGTACTGATTTGTAAGGAGATTGTTGAATTTTGTTAATATTATTAACAACATATTCAGATACTCTCGATTTATTAGCATCCTGAAAAAATACTTAGCATTAGAAAGGGGATTAGTGGCTCAGTGCCTGTGGCTCAAGTGGCTAAGGCGTCAGCCACATTCCCCTAGGGTGGCGGGTTTGAATCCAGCCCGGGCCCGCCAAAAAACAATGATGGATGCAACCAAAAAATAACTGGGCATTGTGGCAGGCACCTGTAGTCCCAGCTACTTGAGAAGCTTAGGCAGAAGTCTTGCTTGAGCTCAGGAATTGGAGGTTGCTGTGAGCTTGATGCCATGGCACTCTACCAAGGGGAACAGCTTGAGGATTTGTCTCAAAAAAAGAAAATTAAAAAAATTAAAAAAAATTAAACAAATAAAAAAAAAGTGAAAAAACAAAGAAAGGGGATTAGGTGATATAATTTTGGGTAATATCCAGAATATTTCATTTAAAATTGGATATGTTGGCTCGGTGCCTATAGCTCAACCGGCTAAGGCACCAGCCACATACACTTAACATGGCAGGTTCGAATCCCCAGCCTGGACCCACCAAACAACAATGACGGCTGCAACCAAAAAACTAGCCAGGCATTGTGGCGCGCACCTGTAGTCCCAGCTACTTTGGAGGCTGAGGCAGGAGACTTGCTTGAGCCCAGGAGTTGGAGGTTGCTGTGAGCATGATGCCATGGCACTCTACCCAGGGGAACAGCTTGAGGCTTTGTCTCAAAAAGAGAAAATTTAAAAAATTTAAAAAAATTTTAAAAATAAAAAAAAAACAGTAAAAAAAAAAAAAAAAGGAAAGGAATTAGGTGATATAATTTTGGGTATTATCCAGAATGTTTCATTTAAAATTGGAAATGTTGGCTCGGCGCCTATAGCTCAACCGGCTAAGGCACCAGCCACATACACCTAATGTGGCAGGTTCGAATCCACAGCCTGGACCCGCCAAACAACAATGACGGCTGCAACCAAAAAACTAGCCAGGCATTATGGCGGGTGACTGTAGTCTCAGCTACTTCGGAGGCTGAGGCAGGAGACTTGCTTGAGCCCAGAAGTTGGAGGTTGCTGTGAGCGTGATGCCATGGCACTCTACCCAGGGGGATAGCTAGAGGCTCCGTCTCAAAAAAAAAAAAAA
>CAUYTI010074584.1:0-30774 GCA_963575145.1 Galago senegalensis
GCAATAACTGAGAAAATGACATGAAGGCTGTGTTGACCAGTTTGATGGAAGTATTTCAGAATGCATGTGAAAACCCCACACTGTACCCCAGAAGAGTATCAATGTACATAGTTAACACTCAATAAAAAAATAAATAAATAAATAAAAAAAAATAAAGAGACAATTAAGACATTCCCACTTGTCCCAAAAGCGAGTGGAATATTTCAAATGTCTTGCACTCAGGACCAAATAGACAACAATATTAGATAAAGCACAAGAAGAGAGTTACACAGTTACAGAAATCATAGCTAGGAAAATGAAACCTCAGGGAATTATAGAGTCTGTTATTTTAATGCCCCCCTATGCAATTATAAAAACAATGTTTAGAGAGAAATATGAAAAGGAAATTTTAAAAATTCTGCTTTCAGATAATACAATTTATTAGCACACTGAGGATATCTGAAAATACAGAATTTCAAGTAATATCGCACCTTAGAGAAGTATACACGTTTGCAATTCAGGTGGATGAATCTGCTGATATCCATAGTAAACCCCAACTTTTAGCATTCAGTAGATCTGTCTGTAAAGAAGAAATCATAGAAGTCTTTATTTTGTTGACCACTCCAAACAACAACAAAGAGGCAAGATATTTTTGATTGAATCAATAATTACTTTAGTCTAATAACTTGTCCTGAGATTCCTATGTAAGTATTTGTACAGATGGAGCCTTGTCCCTGTCCAGAGTGTAAAAGGATTTGTTTGTTACACTTGCACAAAAAAAGAATCCAAAAATTATTTTTACATGCTATTTTCTACACAGAGAAGTACTAGGATAAAAATCATTAGTGCCTGAATTACAAAATGTCCTAGACAACGACACTATTAAAATTATTAATTATACGAGAAAGCAGCCATTGCAACCAACATTATTTGCAGAATTGTGTTCCTCGGTGGATGCTTCTCACATGCAGCTCTTACTGCATACGGCGTGAGATGGCCATCTGGAGGAAGAGTTTTATCAAGATTTTATGAATTAAAAGAAGTATCAACCTTTTTTAAAATGCAGCATTCTAAATTAAGAGATTCACTTTATGACAAGTTTTGGTATAATAAAGCTGCATTTCTTGCAGGTTTATTTCAGTGTTTCAATACTCCTCATAAGAATATACAGGGTGAAAAGGGACACTAAGACAGGGGCTTCAGGGGGGTGGGAGGAAAACCTGGCCAGCTCAAGCAGGGAGTCTGCTGGGGCCATGACAATGTGGGTGTGAAGTAACCTAGGTAACCAATGACCAATAGAAAGAGACCACCAATGACCAATAGGAAAAGGTAACACTACCTGGGGGTGTGGAGAGGCCAATGAAAGACTTGCAGGCAAATTCAAATGGAGTGTTCACACCCTGCAGGCCTTTGTCTCCGTCTGTCACCTTTTCTCCACCGTGAGAGAGACCCACTTCCAACTCACTTTGGAAGTGCTCTAAACTTTCTCTCTGTTTTTCCTAAACAAAATCTCTTGGTAACACAGAAACGTGTGGGTCACCTTCCTCTCCATTCATGCTGCCTGTGCCGCTGCAGTTGTATTTCCAGCCTCCACTCACTTTTGCCTTCCGTTACAGCAGCACCTTGGTTGAACTTTCTAGCTCAGCTGAGCAATTGAACCAGGTCAACTGGGTTCTGGGAACCAGGACCGTGACCCTCAACACAAGCAAATCATGAAAACACGCTCACATCTACAGGTAAAATTAACGCTTTCAGAGAAAAAGTACTGCTCCGGAAGGAAAGGATTAAAAGAGAAAATGCAGTAGAAACATTCAAACTAGTGAAAAGGTGTAAATTACATAAAAATCTTACTGAACAAATTTTGTAAAGTTTAGCTTTATTGTATACAAATTTTGAAAAATATTATCCTACACTTAACACCTCTGGATTGGGTGAGAATCCCTCTGTTTTAAGTGAGTGTTCATCAGCAAATTTAAACATTACAGAAGAGGAAGAGTTAGCAGAAATAAGAAATGACAGAGAATTGTATTGTAATTAAAATATTCAACAACAGATATGACAACCTCTTGGTTACCTTTCAAGTGTGAATTTCCAAGTGCTACAAAAATGGCAATAGAAATACTATTCCATTCTCAACATCATACTTGTATGAAACAAGCTTTTCTGCAATGAATAATATTAAAAACAAAAATCAATCACAGCTAGAGCCCATGGAAAAAGATTTAAGATATAAAAATTCAACCTTGCAAAGAAGATGTTCTAAAAACATCAAGCTCAGATATCTCTTTAAATGTTAAATTGCAATAAATATAAGTAAGTTTTTAAAAGAATTTTAATTGTTATCTTTTTATTAGAAATTAGAATAAATTGTTTTGTTTTATTTTTTGGTCGTGATGTTGCATTTTGTATGTGTTAACAAAATCAAGAAAGTATATTCTTTTTTATTTCTTTCTTTTTATCAACATAATTTAAACATGCAGCAGAAGTTTACCTACAGGTTCAAGTGTGCCATGAGTAAAAAAAAGTTGTGAAACACTGCTCTAGCTGGAGGTTAGAACCTGAAATACAAATTGGTGTAACTGGCCCAATGCCCTTTCCTGCCTTTTTAAGCCTGTTCCCCTTCACTGTGGGATCACTTCTGCCTTCCAAAAACTCTCTCACTCTGAATATACCGCCGCACTGCTGCAACTATGTTGAATGGATTATCATAGGTTTTACTACAGACATCCTGTCATTCGAATGTGACACATGCAAGAACCCTAGGGAATCATCTCCAGAAGTCTTTTTTAAAAAAGAAAAAAACCCAAAATGCTCATGTTCCATTTCAGAATTAACTGGACTGTTTGGATGTTTTCCTATCGCTGATTTAGTATTCCAGTCCAAGTCATGCTGCATTTATAATTTGCTGCTTTTGCTAGGAAAAATTATAAGTCTTCTGGGAAAGCCATCCCTTCAAAATGATGCCTCCTGTGGTGTTTAGTAAGAAGATAATAATGAACTTCAAAGAAATACTAGAGCTTTGAAAATTAAAGAAACAATTACGATACCTGCAAGAGCACCCATCTTCTCACCCTTCTAATTTGCCCTATGTTCTGCTGTCAGAATATCTTCATAAAAGTGATTCTGATTGTGACACTTTGCTCTGACCCTTCCAAGTCTTATTATGAATACAGAAAAAGTACAGACTCCCAACCGTGATATCTAAAAGTTCTTGCTTTTGCTTTTCCTGGCTTTGGCTCCTTCCACATTCATCTAACCATCTAAGGAATGGACCACTGGCCATATTCCAGACCACAACAAATCCTAGCTACTGTCTCCTCATTCTTCCCTTTCATCTGTCTTGGTATTATAACCTTACCCACTCTTTAGGTCTCAGACCAAATGTCATTTCTTCAGAACTAACTCTTAATCACATCACCCTTTCATCTGTCTTGGTATTATAACCTTACCCACTCTTTAGGTCTCAGACCAAATGTCATTTCTTCAGAACTAGCTCTTAATCACATCAGCTTTCTTTTTTAACTCCTTAGAGGACTTTCTCTTTATTATGCTCATAGACTTTTAGCAATTGAGAGCAGAGAGAAAAGACAGTTGGAAACCACAGACAGGAATCTAGCAGGACAACCAAGACTGACAATATAGATTTGGGGACTTACAGCATAGAAACAATGAAAACGAATACTAGATAGACATGGTTAGAGTTGGGTAAGTGTTTTAGTCATTACATTTAAATATATGCTAACCTAGTCTATATTTGGAATTGCAAAGTAAATGATACTAGGTTTGAAACGTGTATAATAAAAAGGCTGAACACAATCATTCAGTAAAAGAGATTTGGCCCACGAAACTGTGATCTTACTACATTTTCTCATAATTGCCCATTGAAAAGACTGCACGTTCCGTACTTGGTGAACTCTTGTTTTAAAGTAGAGTTGATTTTCCTTAGTTTCTTCAGAGATAATTTAAGCATACTGGAAAAGACTTGCCTTTGGGTCTTCACAGCATTCTCTTCCTGAAGCATGTTTCTAATTATTTATTCATTGATGCATGGATTCCTTTGACTGTTGAATATATATAACATGCAAAGCTCAGAGGCAGAAATTGGACGTGCAAAATATGATGAGTTTGAAGAACAACAATGGACATAGTTGACTGGGCTCTGGATTTCCTAAAGAGAAATAGTAAGAGAAAGGATTTCTAAGGCCAAATGAAGTCAAATCATTAGTAGACCTCAGCTAATGAGGCAAAGGGTTCTGATTTTTTTAGTAGGCAAAAGAAAATGCTACAACTTTTGACCAGGGAAATAAGATAATCATGGATATGATTTAGAAAAAGTGTAACAAATGTGAGCAGAAGATTGGAAGCTAGGGAAATACTTAGGCTACTCTTAAATTCATCCGTGTGAAGGTACAATTATCAACGCAATAGAAACAGAAGGGAAGGGAAAGGGATGGAGAGAGATTTTAGGGGGAGATGTTTTAAAACTGTAATTTGGAAACTGATAAGATGCATGGGGCACTGCAAGGTCACTTAAAATTTTTCAAAGCCTGGTGCAGATAAATGATGTGAAAAATGAAAATGTGGAGCCCCTTTTCAAAAAGCAGGAAAATAGTGCCATTAAAGATATTAAAATAGAGGGCTTATTCCTTTAAAATACTATTATATACAAAAAAAAGAAGATAGGTAATAGAGATAAATGAATAAATACAAAGACTTCAAACTTGCAAAAAATATTTTGGTGTCACAATTTTATATATATATATATATAATATATATAAGTTTTATATATATATACATATATATAAGTTTTATATATATATGTATATATAGTTTTATATATACATATATAAGTTTTATATATATATAAAGTTTTAAAAACATATATATGTATATATATAAAACTTCCATATATAATGGTCATATTTTAAAATAAATATTTTCAAACAAATAATTGACCAATGACATCAGTTCTGTTGGCAAAAATAAGATCTCAAATAAATTGTTGATAAGTTTTAATTTTGAGAAGGATTTTCTGCTGTTATAACTGCCATTGAATTTGTTAAAAGTATTTTATATGCTACAAAATATTCCTCATAAATATTATAAAATATGTATTTTAGTATGTGAGCATTGAAGATTCTCATGGGGCAATTTTTTCTGAAAAAAATTGAACTTTTTACAAATTGATTCTGTGTAATTATTTTTAAATGTAAATTTGTAATTCACAAATGCATTATTTATGTATTTTAAAATATGGAATCATGCCATGACATTGTAACATTCCTCTGGCATTTCTTATACCTTATGGAGGTCATATGCATAAATCATAAAAATGGCTTTATGATTTATGTATCTTCCAAAACATCAGTTTATGCATTTTATTGTTGTATTTTCAATTATAAGAAAAGGTGAATTTTAAAACTCTCTCTTCTGGTTAATAATTTGCTGTTTGAAGTTTTATTGAAAATACATTCTTTTCCATTGAATGTGGTGATCTTTAAATTAAATTTCCATTTGTAAGCTGGTGGATATTTTATCTTACCTGTCCCAGCACTTTTCAAAACCAGAGATGCTTAATTCCTGAAGAGTCCTAGTAACTCCCCACTATGCTTTATTGTGATGCCTGTGTGTGTATGTTAATTTTGTAATATTTTTAAATATTTCCTCCCTGATTACTGGCAGTTCCTGTTCTAGCACTCTGGAGAACTCCCATCTGTGTGGACAGTGCAGTGACAGTGGGTGGACGGAGGCAAGCTGGTCTCTCTGGGCAGGGCTGGTGCTGCCTGCAAGGGGTGCCTCTTCCTTCCTATGGTCATGGCCACTTGTGCTGCTGCTGACACTTTTGGCCTCCTTGGGGCCTCATGGCCTGCCCGTGCCTGGCAGCCAGACAGCTGCTGTGTGCACTGCCCCTGTGCCCACAGCTGCCCCTGTGATAACCAAGCCCCCAGCCCTTGGCCTCCTCCCCAAGACCAGTGGGGAACAAGCCCCCTACCCTTGAAAAGGAAATCTCTCCTAAGTCTTTTAGCTTCAGCCCCCACAAGGGTGGAGAAGTTAGATTCTGGGTAGGAACTTGAAGGAGGAAGAGAGGGATGGATTCCAAATAAAGCCCCTGGTGGGTCCCAAGTTATTCTCGGAAACTTACCCAATTTGTACCCCTAAACTATGTGATTTGTGAGCTAATGTATTTTAAGTTAGTATGTACTTCCACCCTGAATTGTGTAACCCCTTATGATATACCCTATCTTATGATGATGAAGTAATGTGTTTGTGATGTATCTTGTGATTATGAGCCAATATGTACCCCCACCTGGCAACCCCCGGCCTTAATTGCTATGATTGGCTTCTGTATTGTGCTAGATTGCTGAGCATGCATGACTGTGCAGAATAATGGTATAAAAAGACTTCTCCCCCGATATTCAAGGCTGCTTGTTGGCCCACCACAACAGCCCCCTATAGATGCACCTGCAGGTGTATATTCCTAATAAATTTCTATTGCTTATTTACATTTGAAGAGGGGTCCATCCTTCTCTTGCATGTGCCATTTCATTTCATTGGAGGCCCCAGCGAGATTAAGACCCCTAACTGGGCCCACCACTGCCCAATGGCACCCGGGGGAGGTCTCAGAGAGACGTTCTCTCTGCCCCAGGACCACTGGGGTGTGGAAGTTGAGGCACAGGTTCCTAAATTTACTATCTAGTCCTGGGGCTCAGATTTACAGGCCCAGGTTCCTCAATTCTCCAATTTGGTGAGTGTTGTGGTACTAATCTAGTTTTGCTTGGTTTGGTGCCAATCTTGGTCCTGGTATCTTGTTGGTCTTGTTATCTCTAGAGGATTTTGAGGAACAAGAGGCTAGACTGGACACTGGTCTGAGATGCCTGTTCCAGAGACAGTGGAAGAGCTGTCTCTCTGTCTCATTGGTAACTTGGTACATTGGGTAATGGGGTAATTGTCTTCTCTCGCGATTGCCCTTTCATTTCACCCCCGCCCATGCCCTGGCTCTGCCCTGGCTCTTTGTCCCATCAGACTTCACTTACAAAGTGAAGTTCAAAGACAAAATGAAGAGTGTCTAGATGGTGAGAACAGAGCATTTAACCGACTCTGGGGATGTGTTTCCTAGCATGAGGTCTGAGGGCCCCACTGGTCACCAGAGAAGCTGGGCCTCAGCCAAGGGACAGGAATGAAGACCCAGACCAGGAGGCCAGCCACTGCCCAGGGAACCCGGGACCTGGAGAACTGGCTCGGGAGGGGCAGGAGATAAGAAGCTCTTTGTAATAATCAACGGATTGGGGAAGTTAAAACACAAAACTAGCCGAAGTTGAAGCAATGAGTGCTTCAAATGAAGACTAGCTTGCCAGAAACCAGCGGCTAGAAAATAAACTCCCTCCTCCTTCCCACGTGCTAGTTCCTTTTCTTTCTTGTCCCTTTCATGGCCCAGTGATGAAGTGACTCAACTCTAATGATAAGTGATATGACACTGAGGCATGGCTTCGAATTATTTGACCCTCCTCTGGAAGGATCGCAGAGACACAGCACAGTTTCTGCCCTGCTGTCTGGGGACGCAACTGCAGGTTTCTCGGGGACAGTCCTCTGAGAACCGGGCTCTGGACTGCAAGAAGCCCCAGGCGTGCGTAGGTGGCCCAGTCTCCGCCTTTCAGTCTCCCAGGCCAGGTCCCAGTCCCAGGAAGGAAGACGCCAGCAGCCATTCTTAGCACAGGATTAAGCGCATGGAGTGGTTGTCCCCTCAGCTGTCCAGCCAAAGGCCAGTCCCCGTGGAGTTTTCAATTGGTCTATAGCGGCTGGAGTAATTGAGACGGCCACTTTTTTCAACCCAAGTGGAGACAAAAACAGTTTATTTCTTTTTTCTCTCAGCTCACTAAGATAGGTGGCAATACTTTAAAGATTTGTGAAGGCTTATTAACAAAAATAAAATAATACAGGAAATACAGAAAGCACATACGAAATTCTTAAGCTCATAGGGTTAGAACTTTCTGATACTAGGACACCTCATTTGTTTACAGGCACGTATTCATTTTGTTGTATAAGAACCTCAAAAAGCCCATTTTTAAATTACAAACTATTTTATTCTACTGCGCTTCCCTTTGCAGCTCTTCTTGAAGGGGGACACACACCTGGCTGAACAGGACAGTGCAGCGGCGGGGGACACACACCTGGCTGAACAGGACAGTGCAGCAGTGCTCAAGTCGCACAGAAGCGCTGGTTCCTAGCCCCGTCCCCCTAATCCTTTATGGGGAGGTCAGACAAACCATTACAAAGCAAGTAACAATTTGGCCAGGTTTTAAAGGACTCCACTTTGTATCTGGCAAACAGTTAAAACTCGACAAATATTTTTAAGAAATGAGTGAAACAAGCAAAGGGCTGAGGCCAGGAGTTCTGTGGTGTCCTGTCGCCCAGCTGTGAGCAGCTGCCTGGGAAGGAAATGCAGAGTAAGCTGAGTACAGTGGCTCAAAAAGAGGGGTTTCTGTGATGCCTCAGCCAGATCAGAAAATGCTAGCACTTTCTGCCAAACACATGAACCATAAGATTTATTTGGACCAGAAACTTTCTTTTTTCAAATGTTAATGTCATAGAAATATGCCTTTAATCAAAAGCGGCTTGACACTTTTCCATCCCAGTATTTAATTACATAAGCTATTTTTAAGGCACAATTTGTGCAACTGAGTATTCAAAAACACCTGTAATGAACCTTTTGAAAATTCTGGCAAATTTCATCAAGTTCCTCTTCATTTATCCTTTCTGTACATGATTTTGAAAATAAAAGCTATTTTTTAAACTTGAAGGATCTTAAGCACTAAAAGGGCTTACAGTCACCATAATAAAGAGCTGCCCAACAACTCAAAGGAGAAAAAGTGATGAAAGAGGTTATATTTTGGAAAAATTAAAAATACAACTTCAAAGTGGAGCATCTACATGCCCCATCTTGTTTAGTGTGCCTGGGTATTGCCCTGCACAGGTAATGGGACAAGATGCAGAGACTAGCCCTGTGGTGCCCCAGGAAAACAGCTGCAATTTTGGAAGTTAAATGCAAAATATTTTGGCTTTGTTAAAATGTTTTATCTAAGCCAAAAATGTAGCATTTCTCTTGCCCCAAACATCTGAGCACTGATTCATTCTATATTCTCCTTGAAAATATTTATTGATTTGGAGAAAATGGTTCCCTGTGTCTTCCAGATGTCAATGGAGGCTGCATCATTAGTCAAGCCACGATCTCAAAGCTCTTTGTCACTCAAAGCATTTGTAGTTTTTCAAATGAGGCTAATATCAAACATTGCCATGCTGGAGATACAGGTGTGCCAAAGGTCACCCATAAAGTCACCATAAATAGGGAAAATGGGAAATTATAGCTAAATGTACCTTTATTTAGGAAATATTCATTACAAATTTTACAGAGGTGGCCAAAATATTCTGTAAAAAGTTTGTAAATGTTTGTAATGAATATTCTGTAAATAAAGGTACATGTAGCTATAATTTCCCATTTTTCCCTATGAATGGCAACTTTATGGGCAATCGTTAGGACCCCCTGTAAAACACAAATGTTTTACGCTTGAGTTTCATTTTCAAACTCATGAAGAAATTATCAATAAAATAGGCTTAACTATGCTTTTGTATTCTGTGAATCTATTCTAAGATGACAACTGGCATACATATCTTTATCTAATTCTATCATTTTATTAAATGAAAAAGAACATCACCACTATTACAATTTCTCTCTCCCACTTCCTCCCCGCTCCCTAACTGGTTTTAACACTTTAGAACTGCCCTACATGTATGCTGCCAGATAATAAATACACACACTTATAGTGTTTTCCTATAATTAAAAGTTTAGCATCTCTATGATTTTTAAATATTTTTCACTTTACAAAAAAATAACATTTTTCAGTATCAAGGAAAATAATATATTCTTAGGAAAGATATTATATTAAACTACTTTTTAGCAATTTACACCTTCATTTGAGTGATTTGGGATTTTATCATAAAATCACAGTATGGACAATATTATCTGGCTGGGGTGCCTTGCATTTCTAAGTTCATTTCACAAATTATTTTTGCACCTTGAATATCAGGCACCATCCCAGACAACTGAAATATGGATACACACTAACAAACAAGCTGTTTGCCCATGAAGGGCTTAAATTTTGGTCTACACTGAAGGAAAATGGAAGTTCAGAAGCAAATCTGAGTGACCACAATTTTTCTAAGGCAAAGGCATTCAAAACTAGCCAATAAAGAGAAGATTAACTTCATGAAGGCTATTATTCAACTGTGGTTCTTTTAAGTATAATCAAGAGAGAAAATTAAATACTAGAGCATGTGGGCCAATCTAATGATGACCCTGTGGTACATGGGGCTTGTTAATTCCCCTACCTGTATCCCCGCCCCTTTGCGCAGTGACATTGTAGCTCCTCTCATGAGGAATGGAATGTAATTCTTGTCCCCTCGACACTGAATGGGGACCACACTGTGATTGGCCTTGGCTAACAGAATGCAGAGGAGGCAACCTGTGCAAGTCCCTATTCCAGATACAAAAGGCTTTGGACCCTGTGTGTGTCAAGCCCAAGGTGGCCTGCCAGTGATGAGAGATCCTAAAAGGAGTGTTCCCAATTTCCCAGTCACCCCTGCTAAGCCCACCATAGACTCATTAGTCCTAGGTGACCCATCAGCTCACTGTGGAAACACTGGTAAGTCTGGACCAGATCAGAGCAGGCTGTCCCGAACTAGAATAATGGCCTAGCTGAGCTGAATCCTCCAAAATCCAAGTTAAAAAAAATTATTTTTAAGCCACCAAGTTTTGAAGTAGTTTTTAATATAGGAAAAAACTAACGGATAAAATATTTGATCATATTTATTACCTCATTTAAAATACCTTCTCTCTATTCCATCACAGAAATATTGAACAACCAGTAATAATTATCATATCAATTATCAAATCTTATCAATTCTCATTTACAATATCCTGAGAGAGTACCTTGGGATATTGAGGAACATAACTTAAATTAAACAGTTAAACACAACTTGTTCTCTCTCCTTTTGTAATATATCTTTTGTCAAAGGTCAAAATATGGAAATGTTGGTATAAATCATTGACTAGGCAATTTGGTGCTAAAATTGATTGCATTTGGTGCAATCAATGGTTTGGTTGCATAATTTATTTCCCTTATAAAATTCTGCCCAATGAATAGTAATGTTACCCATGATTATTATAAGTAATGCAGAACATTATCCATGATAAAGTTAACAAAATAGCTTGAACACATTTGATTGACTTTCAATCATATTAGTAAATACAGTTGAAATGTGTTTAAAATCCTCTAAAATTTCCAAAAAGTTTATTAAAATTTCTAATTTAACAGTAACTTAAATGCCCTCTATATAAAAGATGCATAAGCATAAACATAAATATACATGTTTAAGTTTATATATGTAATATATATTTTACCTTAAATCCTATTTAGTACTTGTCACTTTGATATGCACAAACATGGAAATAATTTTAAAGTTTCATATCCCACTTTTGACTTGTCTCTCCTCTAAAGTCTACCTGAAATATTTTGGCCGTATTCTCATTTTCTTATTCCATTTCTGTTATTTTATAGTTTGAGCTGTTATTAAAATCTCAGCAACTTTCCAACTTCTAATCTGTATCTCATACATTTCTTTCTTAGAGTTATTTCCCTGTCCTTTCTGACCCCATGGATGGCAGAGCCAATGTAACCATTACAGAGCAGGCACAGGCCAAAGGCCCATGATACCTTTAGTGGCCCACAAACACATTTTCGTTTTAATTTATTTTAAAATCAGAAGTAAAATCCATATAATAATATTGAATATGCAATCAGTAATCCAGCATGGATTATATTTACCTTGACATCAATGTAGTCATCAGATATAATTTTTAATTTTTTTTTTCAGGGATGATGGATCCAACTAAGGTAAATGTTCCTGAGGCTGGAAGGAAGATGAGTCTTACTCAGAGATGCCTCCATGCCACTGAAGGCAATTCGTGAACCTCCCCTGCAAAGCTCAGAGCCTCTTCTTTTTTTGCAGGTCCATGCTGCTTAGCACTTTTGTGATGCCAGCACTCAAATGTTGGTTATTTTAGGAACCTCTGAGGTTTGTATGCGAGAGTCTTCTCTATATGCTGATATGACACCACAAACCACAACTTCTGTCCCACACATCTTTCCAGGAACCCAGGTCTCCTACACAATGATAATGAGATAGCATGGTATCCCCGGGAGCCACTGTCCTCTGTCTCCCCTCTCTCTCCTTATTTCCCTCATCCTAGCAGCATAGGGATGACAAGAGGAACGAATGGTTAATTTCATGGAAACATGGTCCATTGCCTCCCTCCATCAGCTCACTGTGTATGTCCTCCTCTTAACAAAAATAATCAAACCCGGGTGGGCGTAGCACTCTGGGAGGCCAAGCTGGGTGGATTGCCTGAGAGCAGGAGTTTGAGAGCAGCCTGAGCAAGAGCGAGACCCTGTCTCTAAAAACTAGCCTGGCATTATGACAGGTGCCTGTCGTCCCAGCTACTTGAGAAGCTGAGGCAGAAGGATCACTTGAGACCAAGAGTTTGAGGTCTCTACCCAAGACAAGGAAGTCTTTTTTAAGATTCTGTCTCAAAAAAAAAAAAGCAGTTTTGCATATTGTTGAAAGGATGTGGGTATAGGCATAATTTAATTAATAAAAATAAACAGAAAATCTGCTTTGGTTATGCACGATAATAATCCCTGTCCCAGGTGGTATTTCAGGGGAATGTGAAGAAGCTGTAACCAGCATTTCTCATCTTCATTTTACATAAACAACTTATGTATTATTTAAAATAAATAATAATATACATAATGGAATAATATAGGTAAATAACAAAATGCGTCTAGAGAGAAAAAGAATTCCTATACCATTTGAACAAAGAAATCGGTTCTTTTATTTCAAATTTTGTCTGATAAGATATTATTCTGGGGCACTATACAACAAAAGAAATTTTTACTGTAGGCACAAATGATGTCACATTTTCTTTTGTTACTATAAGCTGAATTTTATTGGAAACAAAATTCAATAATTTCCTATGAAATAGGAACAGCTTGGTGACAGAATTAACCCCTAATGGATACTAGATGAAATACCTTCAAATTCAGACATCAAAATGTTTTATTTTTAAAAAGAAATGTATCTCATATGAAAATGCTAGATATAAAAGACCAAGCCATAACATATTAAAGTTCTTCTAGAGTTTCTGTAGGTAAATATAAAAATAAAAGGAATCCAAATATATTAAAAATGTAACTAATTTATAAGAAATAGAAGTATGTAATAAAAAACAAGCTGAAGAGCTAGCATGTAAGTCAAATCTATCTGACTCCAAATTTCTATGACCCTTTCACTGTATGGGTGATGGCGATCATTTACCACTTCTGCTGTAACGCATCCCCCCTCTCTTCGCTGGTGGACACAGCAAATTAATTTATAGTGACCATTTGTGCCGGGCCTGGATGTGTCCAAAGACTGCTCAGCACAGAAGTTCAGAGAGTCCCTTGTAGTCAGGCGTGCAGCCTGGATCTGCTGGGCCGGTCTGCCCTGGAGGGCGGCCTGTGCTCGTTGTATCTTATTAAACAGGGACAATGTTCTCTCAAACATCTCACAAACTTCCTCTTAGAAATCCTCTCAAACTTTCTTCCCCTCAGTCTTCCCACCATTAAGGCAAACCTGTGAAACTTCTTTTCCTGAAGAAGGTTGATAGGTAAGCTTCTGGAATTAAAAAAAAACCAAGAAGTCCATAGAATGAGCAGAAAAAAATGATAACGCGCTAGAAGGAAAGTTTAAGAGAGAAAATGCAAAGGAGGGCAAGGTGTTCCTGTCTGGAGAGGCGCCGGCAGAGCTGCAGGGATGCCTCCCACTGTGGAGCCGCCACCTGAGTCCAGGAGAAGACCCTAGTTCCATCCTGAAATTCAGGGGAAGGTGCGGACGACAGAGGACGGGAATGTGGGGAAAATGGTGACTGTGAAGGTGCGAGAAAGGGAAGGGGGCAAAACAAACTGGAGGACAGTCCCGCAACAGCCAGCTCATGTTCTCATTTCTTCATGTTTTCAGCAAGAAAAGACTAGACAGATGGGGCTGAGACTGCCCTGGCACACACCCCTCCCACAGCTCTGTCCTGATGTGCCCTGGAGAGCAGGAAGGTGGTAAGAGCGCGGGTGCATCCTGGAAGTCAGGGTTCTGGACAGACGAGCCTCGTGGTTCAGAATTCATACCCAAGGCAAAGAACAGCAAACAGAATTCAACAGTGGATGCTACACAAAGGGGGGCGCGGGGAGGGTAAGTGGGACTGCGCACTTGTGGCCTGTTCAGATTTCCAGATGTGACGAGAGCAAACCGCCTGCTGTCGCAGAGCTATCAAGGAACGCAGAAGCCCTCACCCTCATCCCCGGACCATCTCTGATGAGGATACAATGTTTCTCTGCTCTCAGATGCTCTCAAAGGAAGTTGGATGGCAAGGCAAAAATGTTTTGGAAAACGTATGAACTTGAACTTCTTTTTATTCTATAAAGGAAGTTCAAGCTTTAAATTCTTCAAATTGACTTAATAGTTACCTAGGAGGATGCAATTGTAGCTCTGGGGAAGGTAGTCACATTTCACTAATTTATCTGATGTTTTCTTCCATAATTAGAGGGAACAAGGAGTGCCAGAGTGAAGTGAAATTGGTTCATAGTAAATAGGAAGATGCCATGTACAGAAAACCCCTGGGGGAGACAATATACCCCAGGGGACTGGGCAGTCCCCTGAGGAGGGCATTCCAGCCATTTCTCCTTTTTCTCCAGGGCAGGAACTTCAAACTTCCTGGGGATGAGGAAGACTGAGGGGCCACAAAGTGTCCTCCTCTCTCTTATGGGAAATGTTCAGCTACCAGGGGGTGAATTCAGCAGAGATTCAAGGAAAAAGTGGGTATTTACCTGAAAATGTTGTTACTCCCATTCTTCAGTGAAAGAACCAAATCTTCTTTTAA
This sequence comes from Galago senegalensis, assembly GCA_963575145.1. NCBI lineage: Eukaryota > Metazoa > Chordata > Mammalia > Primates > Galagidae > Galago > Galago senegalensis. Next base: position 15,002 of record CAUYTI010074584.1, read on the forward strand.
GTTTTGCACTCTGCTCGGCGCCTATAGCTCAACTGGCTAAGGCGCCAGCCACGTACACCTAAGGTGGCGGGTTCGAATCCCCAGCCCAGACCCGCCAAACAACAATAACGGCTGCAACCAAAAAAAAAAAAAAAAATAGCCGGGCGTTGTGGCGGGCGCCTGTGGTCCCAGCTACTTGGGAGGCGGAGGCAAGAGACTCGCTTGAGCCCAGGAGTTGAAGGTTGCTGTGAGCTGTAATGCCATGGCACTCTACCCAGGGGGATAGCTTGAGGCTCTGTCTCAAAAAAAAAAAAAAAAAAAAGTTTTGCACTCAAAATCTGCAACCATGAGGTTGTAAAACCAAGACCTGAATGCCAGTTTGCCTGACTTGAAAACGCACATTCCTTCCACCATAAACTACTGCACAACCACACGCCTGTTAGCATCCTCATCTAGATACCGCGTGGCCACTTCAAACCTGGTATCCAAGGCTGAATGCACCATTTTACCTGACACCCCTGCTCTTTTCTTTTTTCTATATTGTTCATCTCAGAGAATATTTTCTAAATTAGAATCATACAAGATTTCCCAGTCTCATTCATTGTTTCTAATTATTCAGCAACCCCTATTTGTGTTACCTCCTGAATACCCTCGCTGCACAAATACCTTTGTGCCCATACACAGGAGAACTCAATGCATAGGATAAAAATACTTAACCTAGTGTCGTGCTAGTTGCTCACCCCTGTAATCTGAACACTCTGAGATGGGAGGCTGAGGTGAGTGGATGGCTTGAGCTCAGGAGTTTGAAAACAGCCTGAGCAAAAGCAGAACACCATCTCTACTCAAAATAGAAAAATTAGCTGGGCATTGTGGCAGGTACCTTTAGTCCCAGCTACTTAGGAGGCTGAAGCATGAGGATCACTTGAGCCCAGGAGTTTGAGGTTGCTCTGAGCTATGAGGCCTATTTACAAATAGCTATGATAGGAGTAAGAGCTGAAGAATGTCATTGATACTTGGACAATACCAACCCCCGTGTCATGTCTGCAGTTAGGGAACAACATGGAGCCCAAACATCTCCCTGGAAATTAGGTTTGATTTCTCAGCAGAAGGGAAATGGGATTTTAGGGAAGGTAGATGGATGCCTATTTTGAAATCAGATTCAATCAACTGAAATACCAAATCAAAATACTGTACAATTCCAAAATAAGACCAAGTTATGTAAGGAGCCTCCAGTCTGCTCCTGGTGAGCCAATTGGAACGGTTTGCAATGCACCAAAAAAAGGAAACCTCAAGGGAAAAGCCACATTCCTGCCATTCACAGAATTACTATGTGCAAGAAGATGTATGGCCTGGCCAGAAAGAGGGGAGAATCCCCAGGGTCTTCCATTCATCCCTGAAGAATCCACAGAGCACAAAATTGTTGGTTGTTTCCCTCTCTCCCTTCCTTCTCCCCCCCCCCCCGTCTCCCCTCGTCCCCTCCTCCCTTCCTCCCTTTCATATTCCTTCCTCCCTTCCTCTTGGTCTTTTGTTTTTGAAAAACATCATGTTAGAGATTAGTTAACAGAATCTATATAAACTAATGAGAATCTACCTTTCATGCCTAAAATTATATTCAGTACAACTTTTGTGGAATGTTGACATAAAATTGTATACTTTATCAAATAGCTGGCAAAAATATGTTTGTTATTTCATATTCCTCTTTTTCTTACATATTTATTTTGCTGAACACTTATGTACTCATCTCATCCCACATTACCGCTGCTTACTGTTGCTTTTTATTTCAGGGTCTTTCTTCAGGTTCTGCATGAACTTAGTCCAAGTTCACTCTAAGAGTCAACTGTGGAGGTTTGCATCCTGCAATCCTCTAGAGTTAGTCAGCTGTTCTAATCACAAGACAATGCACTGATCATTGGCTGCTCGAAGCTGTTATTTCTTCTGAGCAACCTGTGTTTTCAGCTGTTTTCCTTTGATTTGCACAATCCATTAAAAATCTATATCCTATGATAATGAAACAAAGGAGCCATAAATTCCTTTTGCTAAGAAGAATAACTTCAAAATGACAAATATATTACCATTATGTGTTATTGAATAGCAACAGAAGTTGACTTTGATTGATGTGAGTTGAAAAAATAGGCATTTTACAGAATTGACAGGAGGGCTAAGGAATCTTGCTTCATATTACATAGCTGGGAAACATACTCCAACTCCTATACAGAACTGACCTGATGGGAAAAATTACGTCCCCACTGAGCACTAAGCACTCCACTTTGCACTGTGGGTTCTGCTGCTCTGGGAACCACCACTTTAACTTGGATTCATGACTTTATGCTTCTCTGAGCCCGTAGGCTCCCAGTACCATCCACGAGACAGGTACATGTGACCATGAGAGTTCCACTGCCTGGGGACAAAGAAGTATGGGAAAGGAGTATCTGGCATTTTCAGTTTTTATAACATGAGGTTGATTCTTTTCCCTCCAAGATGAATAAGATCTCACGATATCCCAAATGTGGGCATAGAATTCAGATACTGAGCAAATGTCTATTGCATCTGAGTTGAAAATTCCTGCCACTTTGGGCAGAACTACATGTGATACACTGCCAGTTTATCAAGTCCTCTAAGTACCAAAACGCGTATTCTCCTTGATTCATGCTCTTGGCCACTTTCCCACAAGGTATACACACACACTACTAGAAAAATAAAATCACAAAGATACTTGCTGCTAGGCTGTAAATGGAGAGAGTTAATTTGTCTAAATGCTGAGCTATTCCGCTGAGCTAGTCCATGAAAATAAAAAGTAAATAGATATTTTTTGCTTGCTGATCAGTTTCTCACTTCATGCTAATTTTGACAAATAGATATTGTATTAAATGCTTTGAAGATATTCTTATAATTATATGCCTGGGAAGGCTTTTATTATTGTCAGAATAAATTCAAAACAAATATAGTTAGTTTATGATGCTATAATCTATGTGAAATACAAGGACATATTTTAATATGTAAAGTTTAAAATATTAAATATAATTAAGCAAGAGTATAACATTTTGATAACTAGAATTATAATTTTATGTCCATGAGGGAGGATTTTGAATAGGGAGCCCATATATAAAGAAAATACAGTTATCATTTTTCTTTCTTTTTAAGTAGTCACATTAGACACATTCACGTATTATATGACATTAAATGTACTGATTATGTTTTTCCGTTTTAATTAAGGAATATAGTCTCATTTTTCAATTTAATTATGTGAAGCAACCCTAACAGTTGAAATAAATCCAATACACTGCCCTGCCCTGAATTGCTTCTGTTGAATGGTGCACCCCCGCCCCCTGTTGGCCATACAGGATAGTGCGTGTGGTCTTCAAAGCAATATTTTAATGTCATTAAATTCTGCAGCTTGTCTTAATGACAAAGCCTTCGTTTTCTGCACTTGTATTATAGAATAAACTGAAATTACATAATATTCATAGAGAAATTCAGAATTTTGGTATAAATTAGAATAAAATAGTTACTCGTTGGTCCCATCATCTGCAGGACACTGGAATCAGGAAAAGAGAAATAGTTTCAGAGCATGGTTCATCTTGCTAAGCAAAGAGACCAAAGCTAAGAAATTACCTATTCAGTCAACACTATTTTAGTGCCCACTATCTACAAGACAGGCCAATTATGTGGCGACAGAGATGGCTTAGTCATGAACCTGCCCTAGCACTCTGAAAAATTATTAAGGCCATGTTTATAAAGTGTGTCTGATATTAAGTAGCAAAATATAGCTACAAATTAATAATTACATTAAAAAGCTTAATTTTGACCAGGCACAGTGGCTCATGCCTGTAATCCTAGCACTCTCGAAGGCTGAGGTAGGTGGATTGCTTGAGCTCCCAAGTTGGAGACCAGCCTGAGCAACAGGGAAACCCCTTCTCTAAAAAAAAAGAAAAAAAAAATAGCTGGGTGTTGTGGCAGTAGCCTGTAGTCCCTGCTAGTTGGGAGAGGATCGCTGGAGCCCAAGAGTTGAGGTTACTGTGAGTTATGATGCCACTGCACTCTACCCAGGTGACAAAGTGAGACTCTGTCTCAAACAAAAAAAAAAAAAAAAGCTTAATTTTAAATAATTCCTGGTATTGTTAGGGATGTAGAATTTTGTTTTCAGAAATAAGATAAAAGAAGGTGCCTATTATCTAAGACCCAGGGACTCTGGGGCACTGACTGTTTGTACCAATGCCCGCTCATTATTTGCTTTGATATCTTCAGTAAAATATTTATTGGTTCATTTTTCTAGGTATAAATTATAAGTATAATTGGGGGTGATAAAATGACTATTTTTTCTAAGGACTTACAGGGTACTTTCTCATTTAAATCCTTACAGAAATGCTAGGGGATAATACCACTTCTCTCACTTTGCTAATGAAAAGACGGAGGCACAGACAACACAAATACATGAAGCCCACCCAGCTTGCTGCAGGGGGCAGGGCAGGGTGCGGACCCAGGGCGTGTGACATGACAGCTCTTGCTCTTATTGCGCATCACAGAATGTTTTTGTCATAAACCTATTTAATTCGAGTCTGGGGAGGATAGAGAATGCTTTAATACCTGCAGCTTTTAAGCCGTCAGAATACCAGTGATTTAGATAGAAAGAGGGCATCCAATTGTCTAGGGTGCTTGTAACGTCCCCAGCTGACTGGTTTGTAACCTGCACCCGTTTTAGTGATTCTCTGATAATATGTCAGGTCAAAATTGCTAGGAAGAGGAACGGGCATGTTGTCATCTATGATAATCACCCTGTTTCTCCCGCAGTGTTAACCACATGGCAGCGTGTTTTTGTACATTTCCTACCTCAAGCATAGACCTCGATAATATTATAAAAACGTTGGTATCCTATAAAAAAAACAGAGAAAAGATACGGTAGTAATTATCATAATAAGCCAAACAAGCTCGGGAAGCACCTGTGGCTTAAGGAGTAGGGCACCAGCCCCATATACTGGAGGTGGGTTCAAACCCAGCCCTGGCCAAAAACTACAACAACAACAAAATATGTCAAACAAGCTGTAATTCAGAGCTTGTTGAAGCTTTAATTCAAGCTGTAATTCTATCACTATAGAATGAGGTACTCTAGTTCATTCATATTCTTATAAATAAATTCTGTCTGATTCATGTGCCCATTTATTTAGGCCTTATATTCATTATAATTTGCTTACTTGTCTTCCATGCAATTGCAAACACGGTGAGGGGTTGGGTTTTATTTCATGAATCAGTTATTTATATAACAGTACCTGTTAAATGTGGAAATTAAATGTCCATGGCAGAAATAATGATAATTTAATATTGACATTACAAAATAAACTGCCAAACAGACATTTACTCTAAAGACAAATATACTAGTTTTAATAAAAACAAGTTGCTTCCTTAGCAGTCGTCACTCTTAATTTATTGAACGGAAGTGATGAGGACCTGACATCAGTAGAAACGTATGCACATGCATATTTCTAGTATTGTATGACAAAAAATATCAGTGATAATTTGATTTATAAAATGGGTGTTATACTTCTTCAGTCAGGTAACTAAAAAAGGTACAAAGGGACAAAAATTAGAAAAAAAATAATAGTGACAGAGATAAAACGTTATTATCTTGGAGTATTAAGATAAAACAAATAGTAATGATTTTATTTTGTAACATTTTTTAGCTGAAATAGTAAATATGCTAAAGTAGCACTTCATAATACTGAATGAAGTAAGTATAGTCACAATTATAATTATTAATTCTTGCCTTTCAATTCAGAAAAATTATAATGAATATACAGTATGTATGTGCATACCCTGTGATGAAAAGTCTTTAGAGCATATGCTCATATGTTTACAGTGTATCTGTAATTTAATCTAAATGGTTCAAATCAAAACTGTTTATTATTAAAAGTAGAGTTTAATTGCTCATACTAATTAATAATTATTATCTGATTGCTAAAGCTGGAAGGATTTTAAAACTCACCTATTCTTGGGGAAAAATCTTGGTAGCTCCATGGTGCCAAATAGTTCGTGGAAATATCAAATTTGAATGCATTAGTCAATTATATGTTTTTTCTCTTTCAGAATCAAAATTAAAGGACAGATATGAGTCCATTTATGTCATTCTAAGAACAACAAATCTTAATAGTCTTTTCTGCCCTTACTTGGGAAGAATCATCAAAAGAGGGAGGGGCACCTGCGGGAGAAGCAGACAGGGGGCGCTAAAGGTGCTGGTACTGGGCGTCCTATTTGTCAGTGGGCACACAGGTGGGGGGTGGACACACAGGTGCTCATTTCATCGTTCCTTAAACTGTACATGTGAATTATGAGTCATTTATTCTATCTATGTGCAGGCCTCCTCAAACTATGGTAGGCAGTCATTCCGGGGCCGGCAGTCCAGCCCTCCAACGGTCTGAGGAACAGTGAACTGGCTCCCTGTTTAAAAAGTTTGAGGACCCCTGATCTATGGCATAGTTAATTATAGTGTTAAATTCATATATATATTTGTTGTTTATTTGTTTTGAGACAGGATCTTACTTTGTGGCCCTGGCTAAGTGCAATAGTGTCATAGCTCCCTGCAGCCTCAAATTCCTGGGCTCAAGTGATCCTCCTGCCTCAGCCTCTGAAGAGGCTGGAACAGCAGACACTCACCACTGTGAACGGCTACTTTCTCTATTTTTTATAGATCTAGGGTCTCACTTTTGCCCAGGCTGATCTCGAACTCCTGGGCTCAAGCAACCCTCCCACCTCAGCTTCCCAAAGTGCTGAGATCATGAGCCCTAAACCACTGGAGAAATTCAGAACTTTTCAACTTTTCTTCCTTTAGGGCCACTCGATTTTTTAATCAGTCCTGAATGTTTATTAGATTATGTTCTTCTTCAAATAAAATAAAAGAGAAAAAAAAAACAAAGAATAGTGGATTAGAAAATACAGAAGTTTATTTCTCCTCCATTAAAAAAAAATATATATCACAAATACCTCAGGCTTTTTCTAGCTTTCCATATCACTAATCCTAGTGGACTGTGGCCTTCCCACTCATGGTGTGAGGTAGTTTCAGTATCCAGTCCCGGATCCAAACAGCAGGATAAAGTGGGCAGAGTCAGAAGATGAAGCTGTCTCCAAAGGACATTCACAACCCATGCGCCAGTCTTCAAACACAAAGCCACACCTTTCTAAAGGAAATGAAGTCTTCATCAGGAGTGACCATGTGCCCAGCTAAGCCCCAGTTACTGTGGAGGAAGAAAAGCATGCTGAAAAATATTGCATGAGCTGAGAAAAATGTGGCATGTTAATCATAGCAAAAAGTGCCTTTCTGATGATTCTGTTCACATATTTTAAAAAATCTTGTCTCATTTAATTCCAAGTTTATCAAATTAGAAACTTCCTCTATGTCTTCTATCCTTTTAGATATTCAAATTCACAGACTGAATACGTTTTAATTTATTTTTTTCTTTTCCTTTTTTTGCAGGTTTTTTTTTTTTTTTTTTGGCCAGGGCTGGGTTTGAACCCGCCACCTCCAGCATATGGGGTCAGTGCCCTACTTCTTTAAGCCACAGGTGCCGCCCTAATTTATTTTTTTATTACTAAATCATAGCTGAGTACATTAATGCAGTCATGGAGCACAGTTAGCTGGTTTCATATACAATTTGAAACATTTTCACCAAACTGATTAATATAGCCTTCATGGCATTTTCTTAAGGCCACTCAGTATACCCTACTCTTTTCAAAAATAATTATTAAAAAGGAAAATACAGTAAAACTAATGTGTTATCAACTCTGCTAAATTATTATTTCTATAAATTAAAGACTAGTACTTTTATGAATACAATTACCACCATTTTCTATCATTGATATGGTAACTCTCTTGAGTATTTTATTGTAGTTCTTCATATGTTTATACATAGGCCATATAAAGGTAAATTTAATATAAAAATATTAAATGTCAGAAGTGAAAATTATAATTTGATTTTAGTAATACATGAAAAAAATGAAACTATTATAATTCACATTTATTTCAGTAACTTATCTAAAATGGCATACCAGAATGTTAATTTTAGAATTTTTCTTTTTTTCCACATATATTTTACATACTCGAACCATAATTCTAAAACATTTTAAATTCATTCAATAGAATGTACTTATTTCTCAGTTTGTTTATAACCACTTAGTGCATCATTTTTTAAATAAACAATGAAGGAAAAATGTTTACTCATCTTTCCTGGACTTTAAATACCAGTGACAAATCAAATTCTCTGTTTTACAAATAGTATGTTTTAAATTTTCTCACCAACTTCAACAAATTAAAGTAACATGCATAATGTATGATATAATATTTGATAGTCAAATTAGAAAAAAACAGTGGAGCAAAAAGAAACTATAAGAAACAAAAGTATAATAGATATGTATTTGTTTTTATGAGTTGCTGTATCTGACTATTCCATAAATTCACAGGCACTGAGACGGCATGGAGATACAGGAAGTTTCTCAAACATAAAGTGGTCCCACACCAGTTAAATCAGCAAATGTTTTACTGACAAATCTTAAACTTGCACAGAAAATCCTGCAGCCCCCTACCCACCCAGCCACCCAGCACTGATTAGGAGACTCTGGGGGGTCTCAGTCTTCCATTTATTTTTTCCAAAGGAAAATCTGCGTACAGGGGCTTTGGTGGAGGGTGGAGGGATCACCGCAGGTCTAAGTGGGACGGGTGTGCGGTGCTCGCAGGCGGCCGGAGCCCGGCTCCTGACCCTCTTCTGGGAAGGGCGCCCCTCGCACGGCGATGCACCTGCTCCCAGAGCTGGGGAGCACGTGGGCGCCGCTGACCCTCTCTTCAGAAACCACCCTGATGGCTGCAGCCTCCACCAGCTGCCCAACGACCGTCTTCTTCGCAGCTTTGCCATTAGGCGCATCCGACAGTCGGTGCAGCCTGCACGTGGCCGCGGCCCTTTTGCAGGACCATTGTTGCTTCTTTTCTTTGCCAGAACCTGCTCTTCTTGGCCTCCACCCCGCGGTCTTCCATCCTGAGAGAGGGACTCTGGAGCTGGGCTCAGGCTCATCTTGGATTCGGCACAAAGAGAAGCTGCCTACCCGAGTGTGTTCCTTTCTGTTCTTTTGTCTATTGTATTATTTCAGATTCCCTCCTCAGGCTCAGGTAAGCCTCCACTGAAGGGCCCACTGGGGGGCTTACAACTTAGAACGTGCCCGAGCTGACGTGGTGACAAGGGCCGGCCTGCTGCTGGCAGGGGCGTCAGGTCACTGCGACTCAGAGGTAGGGCCGTTGACTCAGGTTGATGGGGTTCAAATCCTAGCTCCACTCCATAGTAGACTTGTGATCTTGGGTAGGTTAACTAACCTCTGAGTGCTCAGATGATCTTTTGTATCATGGTTAAGATGATAGGGTGATGTATAAAAACAGACGATATTTGTAAATAAACTGCCTTGTATGTATCAAGTGCTCAAAAACGTTTGTCTTCATCATATATTTTGTATTATACAGATGTACATATAAATATATGCATAAAGGTGTCATTTTTACAGGGTTTTTTGTTTTGTTTTGGTTTGGTTTGGTTTTTGGCAGGGACTGGGTTGGAACCTGCCACCTCCAGCATATGGGGCCAGCGCCCTATTCCTTTGAGCCACAGGCGCTGCCCAAGATGTCATTTTTAGAAGGGAATAGGGTAGGGAAATTGGAAATTAAAATTGCCCTCCTGTTCAAGGAGGAAGAGAGAGCCTGGCACGCCGAGCCACGTCACGAGAGGGGCTGTGACATCATTGCATGGTTTAGTCTTTGCACCACCTTGATGATTCTGGCCCCTACTTTGAGTTGTGGTGCGAGGTCTACTTGTAACTTTTAGTTTTTCAAGTAATAATACATGGCTGAACTGGGGAATGCCTTGATCAGAGTACAGTCATCAGTGACCAGCACTGTCCAACCCGTCCTTTCAGCCGCTCTCTCCGCTACCCTCCCTTCTCATCCCGCTGCTTGCTGTTCCCTGAGCACAGGGGCTTTCTTTACTATATTGTGAGTTTGCCTGAGCTCCTACTGCTACTTAAATATCCTTCCCCAGACCATCTCTTCTACTAGTGAAGACTTGATCCTGTTTTTTTTTCTTTGATAAGTTATTTATTTTTTTATTAAATCATATCTGTGTACGTTAATGCTATCATGGGGTACATAGTGCTGTTGCTATATATAATGAAATACTCATCCAACTGATTAACATAGCCTTCATGTCATTTTCTTAGTTATTGTGTTAAGACATTTATATTCTACATTTAGAGAGATTCACATGTACCCTTATAAACCACAAGTGTAATCCCACCAATCACCCTCCTTCCACCCATCCTCCCTCCCTCCCTCCCCTCCCTCTCCCCTTTCCCCATATTCTGTTTTAATGCTCGGCTCCACCACTGTGCCCCTGCCATGCTGGACCCGGGCAGTGAATCCATCCACGTGACTGCCACAGTCCCCACGGGCCTCAGGGCTGGGCTTCCCTCTCCAGACGGCCCCTAGACTGTAAGCTCTGGGATGGCAGAAGTAGTCACATTTTGTTTCCTCCAGTGCCTACCATGCTGCTGGTACAGAGCAGGTACTCGAAGGACAGCCACCACTGAATAAAACCAAGTCGCTTACAGAAGGCGGAGCCATGCACACGTACACACAGAGAGTAAAAGGCTAAGATAAAATGCTACAGAATCGCAGAAGAAAGGGCAGTGAAGCTGCTCTTTAGCACGCAATGACAGACGACACTGTTCTTGTGTAGGGACACGTCGCATACTGCCAAGGAATAGGAATAACATTCCAATTGGCTCGCGAGACCAGTAATACTCAGTTAAAAACTACAATTAAAAGGTTTACAAAAGTCTAGAGGTAAGGAAATCGTAGAAAGCTAAATTAGCATAAGCAAAGATAACTTTCTTGAGGAGGTGAGACTAGCTTTTGATATCCAAAAAGACAGTGTTTGTACAGAACAGGGGAAAAACAGATGGTTTTCTGGAAGTGTGAAGTAACGGGAGGAGGAGGGAGGGTGGTGTGTTAGGAAACTGCTGAAACAGAGCCCAGATCGCATGTTAGCAGGGAGTGGGAATAATGGGAGATCGGTGGGTCAGGCCAGATTATAATGAAGCTCTTAAAGTTACCAACTGCTAATGAAAGTTTGAGATTTTTATGGTAACTGAAGCAAATGATTGATTGATGAAGTGGAAAAAAAACATTGTGTTGATTAAATGTTGACCATTATAATTTTCGGCGCAGCAGCTGCTACTGAAATTGCAGTAATTGAAAATGAAAAATAGACACTGTGGTTCTAAAATAGCTCTGACTATTTGGAACTCCACAGCCTGGGTTATGCTGCGTGGTTTTGCTAAGAACATGATAGGGTACAGGTTCCTTTTTATTTTTATTTTTCCATTTTATCATAATGACTTGTTCTAAGGATGGGGAATTCAAACTGAGCAACAATTTCACAGCCAGGGTTGGAGTGTGGGTTGTAGAAAGTTGTAGAAACACTTTCCAAAGATATTAAAACTCCTTCCAACTACCTAATTACAATTTCTAACTGGAATGGTATTTTGAAATACAAAAATTGCTTAAATAATTTAACTAACTACTTAAAAATCTATTTATTATCAACTTATAATTTATACCATACTGGTTGATCACAGTTATTTTCCTGAAAAATTAAACAATGAAGTTTGACAGTATATTTTTCTCTCATGATAAATATTTATAAAACTAAGCACTTTTTGCAAACAACTGAGGTAGGAATAATCTACGAATATAATTTACAGTTAAACCCATGGTTATTTATTGCTTACGGCCCTAGAAAATTTACTTCAAGAGCATCATTTTAGCTTCTTTTGGGTAAGGGATATCTATAATGGCAAATAAATAAGTTTGTGGCCCCAACATCAGCATCCTAGTTTATGACTAACACGTTGCCTCTCTGCACCTGTCATTGATATTAGGCTATTTGTCATAACAAGACATTTTGACAGCATCTTGTAGTAGGCATTTAAAAACAAGAAAAAACTGGGAAAACCTCATGCTGTATTTTGAAGAGATGATGCTGGTAGCAGTGCAAGCATGAGTTGGAGGTCAAGGGGAGTGTTTTGAAGGCAAAGGGTCCCGTGAGAAGACAAATAACTGGGAGGAACAGATTGTGTGGGGAATAGAAGAAATAGATTGAGGAAGCATTTTAGGCGGTGAATGGAGCTTGTTATTAGGCAAGTAAAATCATATCAATAAAATGACCTATCTATGCCACAGCCCTAGACACATTTAGTTTAGTTGAAAATGGAGCATCGGGCACGGTAAGGAGAGAATGGCAGGGGCTCCACAGAGTAGCAGGTTGCTATGGCAACAGCACAGTGTCAGGTACGAACAGAGCTCATTGTCGGAAAGAGGTTTTCAGAAGGCCAAAAGTGTTAGCACTGGGGACCAAATGGTCTTTTGTAACGGGAAAATGAGCATCAAGCGGATGCCATAAACATGGCTAAGACGTGAACCAAAGCATGGTGCTGACAGCGTTTATATAGGGTGCGCTTACTATCCCTTCAGTATTGCCCACCATCTCTGTGGTTCGTCATAAGACAAAACAACCATTCCTGCATCATCCACTTGTATGTTGCTTAGAAAGCACGTGGCACGTGCTAAGTAAAATGCCAGTGTTAGCTGCTGTTACTATCACTGCCATCACCACATAAGCAGTGCTTAAGAGCATGAACTCTGCCAACAGAACGTTGGGTTTTTTTTCTTATTTTAAAATATTGAACTTTATCAGCTGTGTGAATGTGGGTAGATTATGTGACCTCTCTGTGCTAAAGTTTCCCCACCTACAAAATGGGAAATAATCTTCCCTACCCTATCATTGTTGTGTGGATTAAATGAGTTTATATTTATTAAATGCTTAGATCAGTGTCTGGCACATAGTGACTATTAAACAAGTCCTCCATCAATGACAGGTAAATGGAAATGGCTTTTGTTAGATTCCTCTTATAGATGCCCCTTTGTAGTAGCTTTTTAAACCTAAATTTGCTTTTATACTTTCCATGGTTCTGAATTCAAAGAAAGCAAAAAGGAAGGTAAAAAGACTAAACTAAAATTTACTGCATTTCTACTTAGTTCTAGACCATCTCAGAAGTATTATTTCATTGAATCCTCACAAAAACCACAGGAGGTAAGTGGTTCAGATGAGAAAAGAGACCCAGACAATGTGAACACTCCAAGTTCTGACAGGTGAAAAAGGTTAAAACCAGGATTTAAAACCACATAGCACTGATTTTTAATTACTATAAAATTATTATTACTTAGATAATTGTATCATAAAAAATATTTATCAGAAATACGTAGTTATTTTGATGAGGATAATTTAGTAAATATTTTATTCTCATTTTATTCTTATAAAACATATTTTTAGTAGTTAACATTTTCTGTGTCCATTCACAGATGCCAAATTATCAATGTGCTACATTCCTGTAGTGTGAGGTACTATGTTCTGCTCAAGAGACAAGCCTGATGTTTAATTTCTGGTTGGTTGGCTGATTAATGACAGATTCGACAGAGAATTTGTCTTAACTCATCACCTAAAGATCTCACAAAAATACTAAATACACCTAATTTCCATCATGATTGTATCATTTGCTTTTCTTGAACTAAAGCACACTAATTCTTCATCTTAAAAAAATTATTTGGAGTATTTTGCATCTAATAGTTTTATTAGGCTTACTTTATGATCTTTACCCAGAGGAAATACTTATTAAAGTTTTATTAAATAACTTTTTTGCACCCTAAACTTACAATTTCATCACACATAATGCAAAAAATATAGATTCCACCATGGACTTAAGACAAGTGAGCTATTTGAGATACACCAAATTCATCATTAAGTTTTCCTTTCTCACCAAATTTAGACTTAATATAAATGGCTTCATCTGGTATTTTCTAGTTGATTTTCAGTTCAGCATCCCCAGCTGCACAGAAACAGTAGTTTCCACATCAAAATTTAAAGGAAAACACAGACACATCCTCAGATCGCAAGGACGGGCAACAATTATTGCTGTTAGTAACTCCTCAAAGACTTAGGAGAAAATGGGAATGAACTTACAGAGGGCTGACAAGTTGAAATGAGATTCTCTCTTGTTACCGCTGTGTCTTAGCTACAGAGCAATCTACTGCAGTAGAACAGCATCAGACGGCATACATACAAGAATGCCAGAGCACGGCATACATACAAGAATGCCAGAGCTCGTTTTCTCCTTATGTGTTTAAGTAGCTCCTCATTTCCATACCCTAACTTCTAGAATATCCATCTAAGATGATTTCTACCTAATGACTCATTACTGGGTAGCTGTTATTTTCTGTTTAGATTATCTGAATATACTCTTAAAATTGGAGTAATGAATTCATAAATTGTTTTCAACAAGTCAGAACAACAACAAACTCTCAAAGGTAATTAACCTTTTAAACTCATCTAAATAAATGCATTATTCAGGCACACGTGTTTATAATTCACCTGTCATTCTGAAAATGCAGAGTGTCTCCCAGCCTCTGTAAAAACAACCCTTCTGAAAAATATAATAAAAACTAATCCCTAGCAAGTTCATGATTAGGTATTATTTTATGATATGATATGTCATCAAATTTGTGATACTGAAAACTTTTCTTAAAAATAGCTGCTTCAAGAAATGCTTTTAGAAAATTCTGAGTTAGTCCAGCATGATGTACATCTCACATAAGAAAAGAGTAAAATATTTATAAATATAGACAGGGAAAAAAGGCTAAAATGTAGTTGAAAATATGAAGAACAGAAGTCATGTGTCTTCAACCATGACTTAGTGTATCTTTCTGGAAGGGAAATAGGCCTCAGGGGAGATTTAAATTTGCTGTAAGGTGAAATATTTTTGACAATGAATGGTGAGTACACAAGAGATTTTCCATGTTCCCTCTATATTTACATTCTGTTCTCCATCCTGCTCTGTGCCCTGGGGAGATGAACCCACAAATTGCACAGACTCCCTCTCACTTCTGCTTGTATTATGCCTGTGGGAAGGAATATCCGAGACATGTGGAAGGAGGAGGAGACCAGACCGGCGTTTTACCTGGCAGCTAACCCTGCCAGGCTGCACACTGACCGTGTGTCACTTCACAATGTCCAGACGGCCTGTTCGGCATTCCTCCCCTGCCAGCATCTAAAGCAACAAGAGCACTTCTTTCTGGGTTCCAATACCCACTTTCCTTCCAGTTGAAAATGGTAAGAGCTTCCTGGTATTGTTAGTCCTGTGTCTTCCTTAACCCAGCCCACCGTGATAAATGGTTCCTTTATTAAACTCTCCTCAGTTCTCCCATTTATGTGTTGCACCTCTCTGCTGACAAATACAGCCTCAAGTAAATCAATGAATTCCCAGTACTAACTTCTAAGTCTCTTCCTGGAGCTATTAAAGAAACTAAAATGTCTTTAAAGCAAGGTAATTGTTTCTGCAGGCGCATAGATAATAGACAACTCGGCTCGGCGCCCATAGCTCAACCGGCTAAGGAGCCAGCCACGTACACCTAAGGTGGCGGGTTCGAATCCCCAGCCCAGATCCGCCAAACAACAATGACGGCTGCAACCAAAAAATAGCCAGGCGTTGTGGCAGGCGCCTGTGGCCCCAGCTACTTAGGAGGCTGAGGCAGGAGACTCGCTAGAGCCCAGGAGTTGGAGGTTGCTGTGAGCTGTAATGCCACGGCACTGTACCCAGGGGGACAGCTTGAGGCTCTGCCTCAAAAAAAAAAAAAAGATAATAGACAACTCCATTGGGTT
>CAUYTI010074586.1:0-20237 GCA_963575145.1 Galago senegalensis
AAAAAATTATATGAATTCATAAGAATCTGTTATTAGTCATAAATTTAAATGTGTTAAATTATTTAAAGTTATGTTTGCATGGACATGTTATTGATGTGAATTTCCTAAAGATTATGCAAAATTTGTGGAAGTCTGATGGCCCTGATGCAATGTTGTCAGTCATGATTCTGGTTGATATCTTAAAATGCTGCATGTAATAGAAATAGTTAAATTTCTTTGTCAGTTGTGAAAAAAAAAAAAATGACAGATGATTTTAGTAAGCAAGGTGGAATTTTATATTAGTTGTTATTCTTACCTAGATGTTTTCACTTTATATTTAGTCATTTTTGTTTAATAATAAAAATACACTTTAATTGGCTTTAAAATATTGTATACCCAATGATTCAATGGATACATAAATTTGAGGTCCATCAAGGAAAAAGAATATGAATTTCTCTGATAACTTTACATCCATACTTCACACAAATGTAAAGCTGGAAGGTGGTCTGAAGCTGCTCTTCTGTCTTTCTACAAAATGCCTTGTTCTATATTCACCCACATCTTGTTGAACTCATCAGTGAAAAGGACACTCTGGTCCTTTCCAAGTTCTATTTCATTCCAAACTGAAATCTGGTTTTGAGCGTCTCTGTGCCCTCCCCCACCCCCACAGCCACTGGCTAAGAACATCCTCTGCCTCCTGACATCGCTGAAAACAGCTTCCATGTCCCCACTCAAGTCTTCTCTCTCTCCATCCCTTCTTGATATTTTGTTCCTTTGTCCAGAAAAATCATCTCCGCTCTCTTAATCACCAAGTATTCCTTTCTAAATCCGTGACTGTTGGTCACCATGTCGTGTCAAACAGAGGGGAAGAGGATGAATTCTAGGGTCAGACTATCTTTGTTCACAGATAAGCTCTTCCCTTTGTTAGGTACAATTTGGGGCAAATTCCTGGCCTTCTTTTTGCCTCATTTTCCTCAACTGTAAGACACAGATAATCCTTGAAAGAGACTCAGATGACTGTGAACAGCTGAGTGTAACACCTGCCCATTGTAAATACACCAAAAATGTTGATTTCTAAAAATATTGGGCTATACTTTCTATATCTGGAAAACGTAATTTAATCAAAGGGTCTCAATTTTACAAACATGGCAGGTGCCTGATTACATGGCTGTTGCTCATAGTCCATGTGGTCACTTTTCATATGAGATTACATATGCCTGCAAGTGATAGTTGTATATTCATTCAAGTGATTATTTATCCTAAATGCCTTTATTTCTTTTTATATGATATTCTTTGTTAATTTTTCTTGTTGAGTCAAGAAATTAAATTTGGGGCTAAAGGATAGTTTCTGTCACTTATGTAAATTCCCATAGTTCACAAAGAATTTTAAAATAAATTTTACTTAAACTTGGTGTAAAACTCATGTTTCACTCCATTTATAATTTATATTTGTATTATTTTATATCCTTTTTGGGATATAACTTATCCACGATGGCAGATTGCCGTTTAAATTGGTGTATTTTCTCCTCAGTAATACTTAAAATAATTGTATATCTTACACTTGATGTGGTCTCATGTTGATTAAATACAGTTTAAAGCGATAACTATGTATATCAATCATAAGAAAGCAACTCAATCTAAAGCTCACTCTTCTCTTCTACACCTTTGTAAATAACTGCAGTCTGCTTACATTGACCCACGCTCTGAACTTTGAAAATTTATTGTTTATCTCCCCTTGTCCATCAATCAAGTTACTTTATGATTCTTCCTTTTCATTTTAAATATTTTATCTAGCACTCTGGGAAACCGAGGCGGGAGGATTGCTTGAGTTCAGGAGTTCGAGACCAACCTGAGGAAGAATGAGATCCCGTCTCTACTAAAAAAGCAAAATGTAGCTTGTTCATACTTTCAAACTATTGACTAAGCCCTACTATATGCCAGATAAAGGATTGAAGATATACTGCCTAACACACAAAAATAAAAGGTAACAAACATAAAGTAGATCTTGTCCATAGAGTTTACCTGATAATGAGCAGAGACATAAATATATCATATAATGTCACGTCTAAAGTTCAAAAAAATATTTTAAAATAACTGAAGACAAAAAACAGAGTATTATAGTGTTTAATCTCTGTACAGGTCACAGCACATGACCTTAAACACAGTCAATGCACAGTACACTCCCAACTTGTTAATGGTCCATCATTTGGCAAATGTTACATTTAGTTACCACCCAACTTCTCCTACCACTGCCTTGTTTTTCTTACGGCCTCATTTCCAAAGCTACCTTGTAAAGTAATTTCCTCACAGTCATCAATAAATTTTAACTCCTAAGGAAGGGTTTTGATGCTACCAATTTAGCATATTCTCATGAGTGTTTTTTTTATGACATGAATTTGGTAAAGTCTCATATTTTATTATTTATAATTTACATTTTTCTCTTTCTAAGGAGAAGCAGAAGTGCTTTTACTGAATCAAAGGCTGGAAGCTACAGCAGTGGAAAGAAGACATTTTAAAATTTAGCATTAAAAACTTACATTCAGATAGATTTGTAGTGGGTTTTACTAATTATCAGCAACAAACTGGAAACAACCTAGTTGTCCTTCAGCAGATGAATGGATAAACTATGGCATATCCACACAATTCAATACTACTTACTCAGCTTGAGAAAGGAAATAGCTACTGGTAATACAGTCGCGTGAGTGAATTTCAGGTGCACTGTGTTTGATGAAAGCCACCGGCCTCAAAGGCAACATCCATTATAAATTGCCTATATAGGACATTTTGGACAATACAAAACTATAGAGATAAAAAAAAATACCTGTTGTTACCAGGGAAGGAGTGGGGAAGGGAATGACTGAACAGGAAGGAGCACAGGGGGCTTTGAGAACCAGGTGATGCAATTGTCTTACAACTGGATTGTGGTGGCGATTACATAACTGTATGTAAATTATACCTCCATAAGCCTGCCTGTTAAAAAGTGCCATGTGATTGATAGTCTGCGGAGTTGGGTGATATTTTAGTCTGTTCCGTTGTTATAAAAAATACCGTAGACATAGTGTCTTATAACAAGAGAAATTTATTTCTCATAGTTCTGGAGGCCGGGAAGTACAAGAGTGAGGTGCCAGCAGGTCCAGTGTCTGCTGAGGGCTGTCTTTCGGGACGGCAGTCTTGTTGGAACCACACATGGCAGGAGGGAAAAGGGATCTCTCTGGGGCCTCTTTTCTAAGGGCACAAATCCTGTTCTTAAGGTCACAACCCTTATGATCTAATCACCCTCCCAAAGGCCCCACTCTCTAATACTATCATTTTGGGGTCAGGATTTCAACATGTGAATTGGGAGTGTGGGGCACAAACATCAGAATACAGCAAAGTGCTCCCAGTGCTGCCAGCTCCATCAGACTACAGTACTTCATCCTGGCCCGTCTGCCGCCTCATCCCACCAGCCCTGAACACTGTCTCCAGGTTTCCTCTGCACACATTGCCCCAGGCAGGCTGATCCACTCCATGCCTGTGAACCAATCCTGTGTATTTCTCCAAACAGGAAACAGTCCTGTTTTACACTTGACTCCCATCTGCAGTCTGTTCAATGTGGAGTCACATGTGTGATGTATTTTTAAAACCCTCTCCACAGTACCTATCATGCTCCACGCACAGAAAATAGTGGTGTCTTTCACATCTGTAGAATGAGTAGCTGAATAAATGGATAAAAGGCTACTTGAACGAATTTCTTACATAATGATGGTCTTGATGACCAGGCACCTTTTATTTTAATTATTCTAGTTCCACTGCCTTGATAGGACTTGTTTTCAACCTAAATTAAAAATGAAATTTCCTTCTTTACCATCTTCCTTTTTTAATAAAGCGTGACGCAGATGTCCCAGTCATAATCTTGCTAGGATCCTTAATTTCGTCTTTATTCAGTTTCCTCCTTCACTCTCCCAATACACAGGCTCCTCTTCTCTAATCTCCCACCTGTGACCTCTGCATTCAGAGTGATGTCTGTGAGTCTCACTGGAAGCTTCTGACATACAGCTATGTCCACCTCTGCTCATCCTCACCTGACCAAGAATGGTCTCCTTCATTGCTATTTCAGCACATCTTCACTTCTTAAAAAATATATTTTATTGTTTGAGATTCATTAAGAGTACAAAGAATTAGGTTACACTGATTCCATTTGTTCGACAAAGTCCCTCTTATAATTGTGTCCTGTCCCCAAGAGGTATGCCATACACTGTAAACCCCCCCATGCCCTTCTCCCCTCTCCTCTCCCTGCTCCCTCATTCCCCTACTCCACCCCTTACATTAGCTCATCTACTGCCTTCAAATTAGAATTGAGTACATTGGATTCTTGCTTCTCCGTTCTTGTGAAGCATTACTAAGAAGAGTATGTTTCACCTCCACAAAGGTTAATACAAAAGTCTCCATATTTTTGAATGGCTGAATAGTATTCCATGGTCTACATATACAACAGTTTGTTAATCTGTTTCTGGGTTGGTAGGCATTTAGGCTGTTTCCACATTTGGGCAATTGTAAACTGAGCTGCAATAAAAATTTTAGTGCAAATGTACTTATGATAAAAGGATTTTATTTTCCTTCTGGGTAGACGCCTAGTAATGGGATTAAAAGATCAAACGGGAGGTCTAATTTGAGTTCTTTGAGGATTCTCCAAACTTCCTTGTAAAAAGCTTGTATTAGTTTGCAGTCCCACCAGCAGTGTAAAAATGTTCCCTTCTCTCCACATTGACACCAGCATCTGCAGCTTTGAGACTGATGTGAGCCATTCTCGCTGGGGTTAGATGATATCCCAGGATGATTTAATTTTCATTTCTCTAATAATTAGGAATGATGAGCATTTTTTCATATGTTTGTTAGCCATTTGTCTGTCTTCTTTAGAGAAGGTTCTATTCATCTCTCTTGCCCATTGATATAAGGGATTGGTTTATTTTTTTCATGTTGATTAATTTGAGTTCTTGGTAGATCCTGGTTATCGAGCTTTTGTCCAATTGAAGTATGCAAATATCCTTTCCTATTGTGTAGGTTGTCTATTAGTTTTGGTTGTTATCTCCTTAGCTGTACAGAAGCTTTTCAGGCTAATTAAGTCCCATTTGTTTATCTTTGTTGTTATGGCAATTGTCACAGAAGTCTTCATAAAGTCTTTCCCCAAGCCAATATCTTCAAGTGCTTTCCCCACACTTTCTTTGAGGATATTTACTGTTTCATGCCTTAGATTTAAATCTTTTATCCATCTTGAGTCAATTATTGTAAGTGGTGAAGGTATGGGTCCTGTTTTGGGTTTGTTTGTTTTTGCTTTTTGCAAAACAAGTTTTTGGCCAGGGCTGGGTTGAACCCACCACCTTTGGTATATGGGGCCAGTGGCCTACTCCTTTGAGCCACAGGCACCACCCCAGTTTTAGTATTTTTACATGTGGTTATCTAGTTCTCCTGACACCATTTATTGATTAGGGATTCTTTTCCCCAGTGTATATTCTCGTTTGGTTTATCAAACATCAGGTGGCTGTAAGATGTTAGTTTCATCTCATGGTTTCCTATTTTGGTTCCAAAATATCTCTATTTTTGTGCTAATCCCATGCCATTTTGATCACTATGATCTTGTAGTATAAGCTAAAGTCTGGTAGGGAGATAACCCTGGCTTTTTTTAACTAAGAATTGCTTAGGTTCTGCAGGGATTTTTCTGCTTCCCATACAATGCCTTGGCTCTGTGGGGTTTTTTATGCTTCCCTACAAAATGAAGAATCATTTTTTCCAAATCTTGAAAGTATGAAGATGGCATTTTAATGGTTATTGCATTGAATCTGTGGATTGTGGGAAGTATAGACATTTTGAGAATGTTGATTCTTCCCAGCCATGAGTATGGTATGTCCTTCCATTTGTTAACATCTTCTGCTATTTCTTTTCTTAGTGTTTCATAATTTTCTTTGTAGAGGTCCTTCACCTCTTTTGTTAGGTGTAGTCTTAGGTATTTCATTTTTAGGAGGGGCTACTATGAAGGAAATTATATCCTTGATTTGCTTCTCATCTTGGCTGTTTTTGGCATATACAAAGGCTACTGATTTGGGGACACTGATTTTATATACTGAGACTTTATTGTATTTTTTGATGTCTACAGGGAGTCTTGTGGTTGAGTCTTTGCAGTTCTTTAAGTATAAGATCATACTGTTGGCAAAAAATGAGATGTCCTTTATTTGAATGTCCTATATTTCCTTCTCTTTCCTGATTGTATTGGCTAGAACTTCCTGCACAATGTTGAATAGTAGTGGTAATGGAGAACAACATTGTCTGGTTCCAGTTCTAAGTGGAAAAGCTTTCAGTTTTACTCCATTCAGTATAATATTAGCTGTGGATTTGTCATAGATGGCTTCAATTCGTTTAAAAAATGTGCCACCTATGCCTATATTCTTCAGTGTTCTAATTAGAAAAGGATGCTTAATTTCATTGAATGTTTTTTCTGTATCTATTGAGAGGATCATATGGTCTTTGTTTTAGCTTCTGTTCATATGGTGAATTACATTTATGGACTTGCATATGTTAAACCAGCCTTGCATCCCTGGGATGAAATCTGCTTTATTATGATGAATGATTTTTTTTAATGTGTAGCTATAATCTATTGGCTAGGACTTTTTTGAGAATTTTTGCATCTATATTCATTAGTGAAACTAGTCTGAAGATCTCCTTTTTAGTTAGGTCTGTTCCTAGTTCTGGTATCAGGGTGATGTTTGCTTTGTGGAATGTGTTGGGGAAGATTCCTTTCTTCTCAATTTTTTGGAATAATTTCTGTAGTATGGGTATAAGCTCTTCTTTGAAGGTTTGATAGAATTCAGGTGTGAATCCATCTGGGTCAGGGCACTTTTTTGTTGGGAGATTTTTTATTGTCACATCTTCACATTTTAGCCAGAAAGCTTGCCTTTAGGGTTCCTTCTGTAATACAACAAGCTAAATTTTCTGTTTATGCTTACTCACAGGTTGTGAATGAATCTGGGCAAGTGTGGGATTATAGATACTAGATCTTCAAACACAAATATGAAAACCAAAGTCAATCAAAGGAAGCGATATCTATATTTTCACAATAGTAAAAGGTAAGGTCAAATATTCAAAATTGAGTACAAAAGATGCCATAAATTAAAAGTCCCTATAATCTTGACAATCTAGTCATATATTCTGCAAAAAAAAAAAAAAACATTCCTGTATGGAAAAACTCCTGAAACAAACAGAACAAAGCAGAAGAGAACATTTATATTTTTGTCTTAAACATTATACTGAATAAACATTGATAATTTGTATGAAAAAATTTACTAAATGGAAAAGAGACTAAATTTATGGTATTTTGAAAATACATCTTTAACACCTATAAAGTACTAATATGTGTTAATATACATTGAAATTTTTCAACTAAGATATATTTGAAAATAAATTTTATAGACCAGGCACAGTGGCTCATGCCTGTAACCCTAGCACTTTGGGGCACCAAAGCGGGATGATTGCTTGAGGCCAGGAGTTCAAGTTCAAATACCCTTTCTCTACCAAAAAAATAGAAAAACTAGCCAGGCATTGTGATTCATGCCTGTAATCCCATCTACTTGGAAAGCTAAGACAGTAGGAGAGCTCTAGTAAAGAAATTTGAGGTTGTAGTGAGCTGTGATACCACTGAATTGTGGCCTGGGTGACAGAGCAAGACCCTATTTTAAAAAAAAAAAGAAAGAAAGAAAAAGATTATAAAATAGCTATCAATTAGTTATTAAGTTGATATCTATTTACTATGGTGCTAAAACATAAGGT
Source organism: Galago senegalensis (assembly GCA_963575145.1). NCBI lineage: Eukaryota > Metazoa > Chordata > Mammalia > Primates > Galagidae > Galago > Galago senegalensis. The sequence goes on from CAUYTI010074586.1 coordinate 7,777, forward strand.
AAAAATCATTTTAAGGTATGCATTACTCTAGTTTTAAGAAAATTGCACCTGTATAAATATAATTATATTTGCTTGTCTTAGTCACAAAAAAACAGAGTAGATATTTTTTGAAAATCTGTTTCACTTCTACATTTTGCTCTGCCTTTCCACCAAAACATAACAGAGTATACTTCCCTTTTTAACTTCCTCCCCTTCCTTATCTTATCTATATATTTACATATCCTAGAGTTATAAAGAGAGAAGCTTTATTGCATATGGGTGTGTATATTTGATATATTATAACCAGAAAGAAAGGGAAAAAGAAAACATTCACAGGCTGACTGGAAAGAAATAGAGATGAAATAACCTTTCAGAAGGAAAAACATGTACCATAGGATTGCTGGGCTTTGGGGTAGTCATCTCTAGAGTGAGGAACTAAGTCCAAATCTCTGTTACTTTTTTCTTTCAGACAAGACATGAAGGAAGTGTGATCTGACCACACTGCAGATGGTTTAGATGATCAGCATTCAAAAGGGATTTTATTGAATCCATTTGCCATATGTTCTCATTCAGCCAGAGCCTCTATTTCGTTATGCAAATACATACAGTACACACATGTTTATGTACGTATCTCGGTGTCACTAATCTATAGTTTGTGCTTATGTGAGCGTTTACCAGGTTCCTGGACATCTGCAGGACCACCCAAGCTGTTCTAAATCTTAAAAAGAAAAAATTGGAATCAACCCAAATCTGGCCAGATAAGACATGAAGTATAAGGACACACTTTAATTTTTATGACAGCTGTTCCAAAGTCTTGCTTCTTTGGTTATTTATTTTATAGTAGAAGGCAGTAATAAATGCATAAGGTACAGCTTTTTTGAAAGATGCAAACAACAAAAACATAATACAAATGTTGTAGAGGCCTACTAGACAGTGAATATGAAAGATAGATAATATGACCAGGAAGTTAAAAAGTGTTTAAGTCTGGTGTGGCTGTATGCAAGAAGAAATACAAGTAACTGATAGAAGCAGATAAAAAGGGCATGGTTACCGTTTAATCTCCTCTTATATAAAATCTTTCTTTAAAAAAATCTGTAATTATCATGACAAAGGAATGAAACATGCAAAAGTTCTCTCTTTATTTCTTACAGTGAAATATTTCTTCAATTCAAAATTAGCTTATTAATTAATTTTGGAGGGACTTTCAAAGAATAAAATATTGTAAATTATGTCTGCATCAAAAAATATACAACAGTATGAAATAAAAAGATAAATATTTTATTTTTCTTTTCCCTACTGGAACAGAGAATATAAAACATACCAGTTATGTCTCAAAAACAGAGTGAATTTCCATTTTTTCCCCCATGGTGGTAACCTAAATGTGGAAGGTTTACTTCACATCAAACTCAGAATAATAAAAGGTTTTTGGTTTTCTTTTTTAGTGGAATCAGTATAAGTTTACACTGCAAACTCAGACTCCTCTCCTTAATTTGATATTCTTATAGACTATCTCCATCTGGATATCTGACTAATAAACACAGACAGATCTAAACTCTTGATCTTACCTCCCCGACCATTGTCACTACCACCAACTAACCTGCTTCCCCTGTAACTCTTCCTATGTCAATTGAAGACAATTTTGTCTTTCAGGATGTTCAGCCAGAAATCTTGAAGTTCCTTTCTCTGGAATTCCCCCTTTTATACCACACCTTTGCATGAGCAACTCCTCTTGGCATTATGTTCAAAGTAGTTCCACAATTGGCCACTTAACCATATCTACTTTATGATCTCTTTAGAAAAGTAAAATTCAGGTCTGAATTTTAAACTCCAAATTCAGTTAGCATAAGCCAGTGTTTTCTTAAAATTATCAATTTTGGTGGATAAATATATCCTTTTCATCTTGCTAACTTAGCAGCTTTGTTTTTATTCTTTCAATAATATTTATTAAGTGCCTACTTTGGACCGGATGCTGTTTTGTACCTATGCCTAGGTACTTGGGATATATCAGTGAATGAACTCAAGATCCAAGTCCTAGTAGATGTTATACTTCATGAGAGACAGACAATAAACAACACACAAAGTAAGTATATTAGGTAGTATCTCAGATGGTAATGACCATCAAGAAAAGAAAAACAGAGTAGAATAAGTCAGGTCAGGAATTATGGGATGTAGGGAGGGTATCAGGTAACAGTATTAAATAGTGTGGTTAGGATATGCCTCTGTGCAAAGTAAGATTTTTAATAGATATTGTCAGTCTTACTCCTTTCTGCTTATCTAGAAAGAGGATTAACAAAGAAATGCCAAGAATAAAATGACATATTCTGCTGTAGACTCTGATTCACTTCATTCTCCCCACCAATCAAAGGATCTTGCTCAAAAGAGAGAAAGTAACATGAACAGGACAAGGAGTTAACCAGTAAATATCCACTTGTTATGGTCTGAATACTTGTATCTTCCCAAAATTCATACTCTAAGCCTTACCTCCAATAGTATCTCAAGATGAGGTCACTATGAGGTCATTCAATTTAGATGAGGTCAGCAGGATGGAACCTCCATGGTGAGATTAGTGCCCTTATTAGAAGAGACATCAAGAGCTCCTTTGCGATCTCTATCTCTGCTGTGTAAGGATACCAGGGAAAGTATTCTCTGGAAGCCAGAATGAGGCCCTCTCCAGAACCCAACTACGCTGTCCCCAGACTTCTAAGCTCCAGAATGGTGAGAAAATAAATTGCTACTGTTTGAGTCATCTAGTCCATGGTATTTTTTTAAGGCAGTGGAAACAGACTAAGAAACTTCTATAATGTTAAGTGTTAAAACATTAAAAATGTGGACGTATAATGACAGAAAGGATGTTATATAGGGAAGTGTCATGTTCAAATACAACTTACAGCATCTCAAAAATGGTGAGACATTTAATATTCATTTAATCCCACAAGACCTTATCAGTTTCTCCTTTAAGAAACCTGGAATCAACGCATTTCTACATTCTATAGATGAACTACATCTACATTGACTTGGTCTCCCAGCTACCCTTCTCATCTCTTTGGGCAAATAGTCCCAGAAACCCTACCAACCTTTCAGGCATCTATCAAATGACCAAAAATAAAGCTTCTCAGGTAACAAGTCAAATTACAAATTGATAACAATGTTGAAATACCCATAAACTGGAACTAATTTAGCTTTATCATAAATTGTCACAATGGACAGAAGCATCAAAGTTGTAGTGGGTGCTTGGTGAAGTAGGTACCACCAGCTTATTTTCTTTCCACTTGTCCCTTCCTCACCCATGCTCCCCTCAAACACTTGCCTTTCGATTCATCTAGCTTAGTAAATAGCAGTATATGTTTGACTAAGAAAATACATTAAGATCAAATACCAAAAGCAAAGTGAAATTGTGTCCCCCAACTGTAATTTTAACTATTGCCCAACGCTCACCATCACCTCTGGTCAAGGCAGCCTTCCCTTTCATGCCTGAGTCTCCTCGTCCACCCGACACAGAGACCTCCATGTCCACCTCCCAAGCTTTGCTCAAGCTCCTCACTCCTGGAATGCCTTCCCAGTGCCATTTTCTACATGCAGCCCATTTTGGAAGTTCAGGCTCTATCTTCTTTACCATTCCTTCCTTCGGAAACCAAGCCCACTTTATTTGTTATCCCCTCTTCCAGAATGTATTAACCTATCTTACCATATTCACTATCTACTACACAACTGAGCTCACTGCCATGGAAGTGTGCTAGGTTTTATGCCTCTGTATATTCTATACACAAGCTCTTTAAGAACATCAACAGGATTATACTATTCTTTTTAGCTTCTTTAGAATGCAGTCCAGTGCTAAGTTCAGAATAATTCTCTTCATACGTAATAATTTAAGTAAATCCTTATTAATAGCATAAATGCACATCTGTTGATATTTAGTTGGAAAACAATATAAAACTAGGAGACCTTTCCTCACTAGCTGGTCATTGGTCCAACAATCTTTTACAATGCAATAGGAATTTCTCTTACATTTTCAAGTATGCCTTGTTCATTATTCTCTGACATTGTTGCCCTTAATTATGCCTCATTCTTCTCCCAACTTCATCCCACTAGAAAACACTTCTGTCATTATCCATCCTTTTTACTACCTCTTTTTCCATTGTCAGGCTGGAAGGATTGTCTGTACCTTCAAATATTCCATTTCTCCCATTGTTTCTGTATGGTATCCTTTATTATATAGGTCTGCAAAGACTCTGGCGACGACTCCTGCTCAGCTGGAAGTGCTGCCCCAGCTTTAGCTGCAAGGATGGTTTGCTGGGTACGTTTATTGACAACGAGTATTATTGAGTTGTGAGCTAAGTTGAAAGACTTTGATGTCACTGAGCCATTTTCAGCAAACTAAAGATTTTTAGTGTAAAATCTAAAATGTATAAAAAAGCACTCAACTTACCTTAAAGTAACTCAAAACCATTACAGGGATCACAAGTGGAAATGAAAATATGTTGACAACAGGAAGGAAAGAGACCATGATTCCCATAAATCATTCTGCTCACTGGTTGTACATTTCTCTAATATAAATCTGCCTTTTCCTTATTCTGATGGTAATAATATTATATATTTTCTTTCTATGACTAAAGTTACCAAACTGAATATTAGTAATAAAAGCTGCTGATGAAGCAGAAGAAATAAATAAATCCAATAAGTATTTGCTTTTAGATATTTAAAAATAAGGCATTTTGGAACTTGATTTCAATAAAAAGTGTTTTGTACCCAAATGAGACCTGATACTCCCAAAATATTTTATAAAATGTGGAAAAGTTAACTTATCTCCAAAATGCTATGTTATCTTTTATTTGTGTATAACTAAACATAGATAAGAAGGAATATGTCTTAAATTATTTGTAACATTGTCAATATATTTCTTTCAGGAAATTAAATCACGTTGTACTATATCAGTATATCTCCTCTATAGAATTGTATTTGCTTTTGAGTGCCGTATGTTTCAGGGATGAGAGTAGGGTAAACACTGCATAGTATATTATACTAATTAATTTGCTCCCTTTCAAATCCAGATGATTAAGAGGAAATTAAATGAATTTGCTCTAATGAATATTAACTAACAGTGGTTAATTTGCAAACATTCATCTCTAATTTATTTGACTTGCTACTGTTATAACTCATCAAATAATTTGGGAGTGATTTACTTGGCTTCAGAGTTTAACAGATTAATTTCAATATTTCAGGGTCAGTGACAATCAAATTGAGGTACAAATCCCGCACTAATAATCACACTTGCTCTGACAATGGTATTTTCAGCTCAGAATAAAAGGTTGCCAGTTTATAGACACCTCACACAAGAATTCAATTTTTTTCCACATCTCTGGTATAACTGAACATTCTGATTATACTAAGTTTCAATTTTTAATCTCTCTCAAGTAGACAAATGAGCCTGAAATTAGCTAAACCCTTTTTATACCCATGCAATGGACAAACATCTTAGGTGAAGACAAACTTTACCTCTACTGGGCACAGTCCACGCTCTATCAGAATATGGACTGTAGACTTCAGACATGGCAGAGAACTTGCATAGTCATGAACACCATCCTTTGCGTTTTTATGTAGAGATGGAAATGCAGGAACCAAAACATTCTTTAGCTTTACTTTCCATTAAGAACTTCCAGTAGCAAGAAAGTGTGGGGTTTGAATTCGTTACTAAAATCCCAAATAAAAACCTAAAGGTTTGGGCTAAACTTACCTTCATTTTCACTGTTGTCCTACCTGCTGCATTTGTGTGTAATTATTCCCTTTTATACCTTATAAAACCGGTGTATCATATGTGGGGCTAATCTGCTACTTGAATTTTATTTAAGCCAAGAATCACAACTGAACAAAAATATCAAGATGAGGATCCATACATAAAATTAAGGAAAGAAAACTCATGAATATTTAATGTACTTGTTGAACATACTCTTTCTTTGTAGCCTGAAAGCTAACCTGAAAATACGCACATTTATGTAAACAGATGCACGTATGCACATATGTATTTGTCATGTAAAACACACGCACAGACACACAGAGTGTGAGGGACACAGGGGAAGAAAAAGACATATACAGTTTCTTCCAAGGTAAGAATTTTTTTTTGCCACATATGCCACTAGTACAAATATTTTATAAATTCACAGATTTTTATATGGTACAAATATTTTATATTTCATGGCTTACAAACATTAATACTACCAGTACTACTAACAATCTACAGTAACAATATTAAAACTTTCATTCATTCATTCCAAAAGTAGTTAAACTGCTCTAAGTGCCTAGAATACCACGGTGAGTGAGAACGTGCCTATTCCTCTAAATCTTATTCTTGGCCTATGATAGGTGGTGAGTTTCCAATGTGCGCCATTGCCAGTCTGATTCCAAATCCCCTGTTCTTCCAGCACCATCTGGTTGACCTCCAAGTCCCTCCTGCCTTAGCATCTAGTGATTCCTTCCAACTTGAGAAGTCCATAGTTTCCCAGAGTTTAAAGGAAAACAAATGTATAAATGAACAGATAAACTAAGTACAAACTCAGTCTAATCTGTTTCCCAAACTCAACCCTCTCTGCAAAACTTCTGACTGATTTCCCCTAAACAAAAATGTTAATTAAAATTATCTATCTATCATCTGTCTTACATCACCATTATTTAATCAGAGGTGGAGAAATTCTTTCAGAAGTTGATATATGTGTGGTCCTTGCCCTTCCATCCCCTGTCAATGCTGGCCAGTGAAGCACCTGCCAGAGAGGCAGAGAGGTTAATGGGAAGATGTCTACATTGGGCAAGGGCTCTTTTACTTGCTTTCTAGTAAGCCTTTCTGAAAGTATTTTTAATCACTATATCTGTTGGCTAAATGTCAGAAGCAGAGAAAACCGATTAAAACATTATAGTCCTTGTGACTAAAAATCTTAAGCTTTTCTATTAAAGTCTTTTTTCCTCTAGTGAAGAGTTTTAATTTATGATGCTAAGAAATAAACGTATGTTCATATTTCACAAGTTTTTTTTTTCTTTTATTCAATAAGCAACCAAACTTAGGGACCTGTTTGATGCATGCAGGGCATTCTTCACAAAGACAAAGCATCTTTCTCTCACAGCCCTGTAGCATGCAAATATCACTGTAAGGTATTCTGAATGCCCTTTCCAATATCATACCACTCCGGAATTTAATTTGGAAGATTTCATTAAAAGTCACATTGATATAAGTAGTTACTAAGGGCTCGATTTTCTCATTAAACACCTCTTTGTCACAACTTACTCTGGAAAGAACACAAGTACAGTTTCTGAGTTTATGTCCAGTTGTTACCTTGATAAGGTTCAGTAATAAAGTGTATTCCCTTCACACACTAAGTATAATACCTTCAGATTATAACCCTATCATGTCATTTTCTCCATACTCATTTTTTTTCTTTATAGTATTGTGTGGTGTATTAAATATGAGTGTAAAGTCATTGACACCCTTCCCATAAAGATATGGGGTGTTCGACTTTGCCCTTAAATAGGGATAGGCCCTAGGATAGCTCCGAATCTGTGCCAATTTCTGTATCTCTCTTGGGATCCTCTCTGGGAGTCCTCATCCTCCAGGGAAAACTACCAGCTCTCCTGAACTACCAGCTCTACACTGAATAGAACCTGTGCAGGTGCTTTGATCAACTGTTGAGATACAGTCCAGTTATTCCAGTTATAATGCACCAAAACATCAGATGTGTGAGTGAAGCTGTCTTAGACCCTCCAAGACCAGCCCACGGGCCAATAAATCCATATCAATTCACCGAGTGACCTCAGTTGCTGCCTGGTGGAGTAGCATTGTTCTGTCAAACTCTGTTTCTACTCTTCACCCACAAAATTGTGAGATATAATAAAACGACTCTTGTGTTAAGCCTCCACATGTGGGGATATTCTGCTATGAAGTTGCAGAATACATTAACAGGACTTAACGCAGTACCAGCTATTGTAACCAAAACCTAAAATACGTAGCACTGACTTTGGGACCAAGTGGTTAGAAGAAAGCCAGAAGGGCTTTGAAGAGACTTCTGTGGAGGGCAGGGGACAGTAGGGAAATCAGAGCTGGTGTAAAGATGATCTCAGTTACATGGTGGCAGAGTGTGTGTGTGGCAGCACTGCAGCGCTGACAAAATGGAAATATACACTAATAAACCAAGCAGTAGGCTCTGATTTTCAAGCAGAGCATTGAAAGTGGCACCTGTTTTCTTTTATTTGCATAAGATAATACATCGGTAGAAAAAGATAGGCTGAAAAGGAAATGCTGAAAATGAAAACATGAGAGACAAGACACAAGTCTCATCATAAAACTGTGTTCTGATCTTAAGTTTCTCCAAACAACAGAAAATCACAAAACAAGAAATTACCTCGGGGAAAATAGCATATCCAGGACACTGCCAGTCTAGCAGAACACACCCAGAGACTGTAGCTGTAAGCTGTCCTACTGAGACCTCCCAGAGCTTTGAGTGTGTGCCCAGTGGAGCTTGTGAGAATCACAAGGACGTGACTCTCAGAGGCTCTAAGAACCTCAAGGATTTTCCTTTTAGACTTTATCAACCACCCAAAACCAGTCTCCTAAGAAACTTAAGAGCGTTATCTTAAGCATTCTGACTTTAATCAAAAGTATATAGAAGGACCCACCTTAGAAAGAAATGTAAGTAGGGCAAAGGTTTAATAGAGTTGATTTGCAATATGCTAGACTGGAGATCCACAGAGTTCTAAAAGAAATTATATCAGCTTGGACAGAAAGGGATAGTCAGCAGCACAAAATAAAATGAGACCAGGCCATTTCTCATTTCAAAAAGCGAATGACTCAGAAGTGATACTATAAAGACATTATATAATATGACATCTTATTCTGTGGAGAAAATAAAAATTAAAATATACTATGTTTCATCCCTAATCCTCAGGGAAATATAAATCAAACAATGAACTATCACCTCACAACCATTAGGGGGAGCATCACCACAATTAACAAAACAGAAACTAACAAGTATTGCTGAGGATGAGGAGAAACTGGAACCTTTGTGCACTACTGGTGGAACCATAAAATGGTAGCAGTTATAGAAACAGTTTGGAGGGTCCTTGAAAAATTAAAAACAGGACTACATATGATCTAGTGGTCCCACTTCTGGGGATTTCCCCAACCAATCTGAAGGCAGGATTTTGAAGAGATATTTATATTCTCATCTTTATGCAGATTTATGCATAACAGCTGTCCCGTAGAAACAACCTAAATGTCTATCAGCAGATGAATGGATAAATAAAATGTAGCATGGACAGGTAATGTAGTACTATTCAGTCTTTATAAAGAAGGAAACTCCTACAATACAATATGAATGAACCTAGGAAACTTGCGAAGTGAACTAAGCCAGCCACAGAGGACAAATGCTACGGGTTTCACTCACAGGAGGTAATGAACATGGTCAAACTCAGACACGCAGAAAGTAGAATTGCGGTTGCCCAGGGCTGGGAGGTGAGGGGCCTGGAGGAGAAACACGGACATGTGATTCAATGGGTAGAAATTTTAGCCATGGAAGATGAGAAAGTTCTGGACATCTGCTGTGCAACAGTACATATATAGTTAGTAATACAGCACCGTACTTTTAAAAATTTTTTGAGAGGGCAGATCTCATGTTATACATCTTTTATCCAATAATATAAACAATGAAAATGCAGTATATTTTAAAATCACAAAGTATGACGAGTTTAAAAGAAGTTCAAATAGTCTAGGGCAGCTAATCTAGCAGAAGCCATATTTTTATCATAAGTTAGTTCAAATACTTTTTGAAATAAATGGGCGAGTTAGTAGTGAAATGGGCAATAAAACAATTAGAAGATCATGGTCGAAATCTCTGTAGAGACCCAGGTATAAAGTGGGGTTTGTAAGAGTAGTTTTCTCTATAGTGATAGCTGTGTTTACCTTTGTGAACCAGGACCGAATTTCATCATACCATACTATTTCAATGTGCAAGAAAATTTAGGGAAGCCTGTGCTGGTGGATGGGAAGGTTGCTAGTGGAAAGAGTATGTGATTTCCCTGCCATGTTTCTCAGACTACCCCAGGTCATCTGTAAGAACTGCCTTTTTTATTATCATCAGGACTTAGTGAATCTCAATGCCACTTATTTACCACTTTCTCTCTCTCTTTTCACATACACACACTCCAACACACACAGAAACACACACAGACACATGCAGAAACACACCCTAACACACAAACCTCAACACACATGCACACACACACAATGATGGAGAAAAGGAATGAGGGAGGTGGGGAGTAGAGGGTTTGGTTCAGGTCAAGCATTGGACTCTTATCGAAGGTTCATCATAGGCATGCAAATCTATGATTTTCCTTTATTTCTCAGAATATACAAGGCAGACTAGGGAGAAACATCACTTCTGGTAACAGGAGATTTGCAAGCAAACGTATATTATGTGCCTTTGAAAGTACTTGTTATGTTGGAACAGCATGAGATACATTAGCTACCCTAGTGAAAGTCAGAATAATACCACTCCTCGGAAGAAAGTTCTCTCTGCACTGTCTCCTCTACTGAACATCCATTTCCATGAAGATAACCAGTCATGGTTTCTACAGTAGCTGCTTCTGCAGGTCTGTCAAGAGGAAGTCAATGACTATGCAAATAACATGAAATTTATGTGAACCAGCTTGATGAAAGTATGTCAAAATGTGTGTGAAGACACTACACTGTACCCCATGTTTGCATTAATGTACACAGCTATCATTTAATAAAATAATAATAATTAAAATAAAAATAAAAAAAACTGCAAAATAAAAAAAAAAATAATAAGAAATGATGGATAAGCGTTCTTATTATTAAAAGACTTTGAATTGGGTGGCGCTTGTGGCTCAAAGGAGTAAGGCACGGGTCCCATATGCCAGAGGTGGCGGGTTCAAACCCAGCCCCAGCCAAAAACTGCAAAAATAAAAGACTTTGAATTAAAAAAAAAAAAAATAGCAGGTGTTGTAATTTCAATTACATACCCTCTAAAAGATATGTTCTAACTTCTGGTATCTGTGAATTTGTGACCTTATTTGGAAGCGGGGTCTTCACAGATATAATCAGGTATAAAATGAGATCATCCTAGATTTGGGTGGTTAATATTCAGTGACTGGTGTTCTTTTTAAAAAGATGAAAATTTGGGGTGGCACCTGTGGCTCAAAGGAGTAGGACGCCAGTCCCATATATCAGGGGTGGCGGGTTCAAACCCGGCCCCCACCAAAAACTGCAAAACTAAATTAATTAATTAATTAAAAGATGAAAATTTGGACACATACAAGCAGAATATCATGTAAAGACAGAGACAGAGATTGAAGTGATGTCTCTACTAGCCAAAGAACTTCAAGTATTCCCCAAAACCACCAGACCTCAAACTCTTGGGCTCAAGCAATCCTTCTGCCTCAGACTCCCAAGCAGCTAAGACTACAGGTGCCCACCAGAACACTTGGCTATTTTTAAGAGACAGGGTCTCACTCTTGTTCAGGCTGGTCTTTAATTTGTCAGCTCAAGCAATCTACCCACCTCAGCCTCTCAGACTGCTAGGATTACAGGCGTGAGCCACTGTGCTGACAGAGTCTTAATTATGAACAATGATTATTACATACTTCTGTAATATAATAAAGCTCCTGGAGATTCAAGGGTGTAATCTTATATTAATTGTCCCCAGTCTGTTATATTTGAACATGATAAGATCATTACTTGACATATATACTGCTTTCTATGTCTTTTTCATTTCATCCTTTTTGGCTAAAATTATTTCTTTCTGGACTACCTGTCTACTTCTAGCATTCTCCCTACACTAAAGTAATCGTTATCTACTAACAGCCAAGCTTATTAAATCAAAACCCTGAAGTGCCAGATGAAGACTTGAAGATGGCTCCAGGCCTTCCTAAGAATTAAAGTGCATGGGCATGGAGATAGAGACCCTCTAAGAATTTTTTAACTTACTTCTCGTCTTAAAACTATGCAATTGCAATGATTTAAACTCCAAACATTTGAAGCTAAAGTAAATTAGTAATTATCAAAGTACTTAGTACTAAATAATCAATCTTCAGGACTAAAATACACTACTATATGTTATAAAATATTGTAATCAAGTATTATAATCATTGCTAGTAATATTTAAATAACTCACCTGATTTCTTTTAGTCCTTCTCTCTGGATAACTTGAAGAATTTCTTTATGACTCATGGGTGTATTGGGGTATTTTTCTAAGACCTGAGAAACAAGTATATAATATTAATTATTTCATCTTATTTTAAGTTATTATAATTATATATGTAATTGTATTTCTTCTTACAATTGCATCTTTTTTTTTTTTTTTTGAGACAGAGCCTCAAGCTGTCCCCCTGGGTAGAGTGCCATGGCATTACAGCTCACAGCAACCTCCAACTCCTGGGCTCAAGCGAGTCTCTTGCCTCTGCCTCCCAAGTAGCTGGGACCACAG
>CAUYTI010074590.1:0-18324 GCA_963575145.1 Galago senegalensis
CAGAGCCTCAAGCTGTCCCCCTGGGTAGAGTGCCGTGGCATTACAGCTCACAGCAACCTCCAACTCCTGGGCTCAAGCGAGTCTCTTGCCTCCGCCTCCCAAGTAGCTGGGACCACAGGCGCCCGCCACAGCGCCCGGCCACTTTTTGGTTGCAGCCGTCATTGTTGTTTGGCGGGTCTGGGCTGGGGATTTGAACCCGCCACCTTAGATGCACGTGGCCGGCGCCTTAGCCAGTTGAGCTATAGGCGCCGAGCCTTTATTTATTTTTTAATCCAAATTAATGTGAGGGTGCAAATAATTAGGTTACAGCATTTGCTTTTGAAAAAATGCATTTTAATTCCCAAATGGTTGTGAATTTTATCATATACTCTAACCTATATATTAACATTAGTAATGATGATGATGAAACAGTGAAATTATAGTGCTTATTATGTGCCAGACTAATGTAATCCCTCAGTAGTTTTAGGGATTGCTCAAAGGAGGGCATTTTGAAAAAACTTGATGTCACTTTATGCCCCTTTTTCATGCTGCCTCATCTTTCATAATCCCTTCCCAGTTCAGTCTCTGTTCTCCCCTACCCATTGTAACCCACACCCCATAGTAGAAAATGGAGGTGGTATCAGGAGGTACAGATTCTCCTTCTTGTGTGGACTCTTGGCATCTTACAGCATCAGAAAAGGTACCAATTAAACTTGGCACTCCTGGCATTGTGCCATCAGGATTTTTCTTCTGTTTTGTCCTTCCTAAAATCTGGAGCAAGAAGAAAACAGAGGATCCCAGCTCTGAGTCTAGTTCAGGGACCACATATCCAGAAGCCAGCAGGGCCAGGCAAGTGGCCCCCAGAGAATGAAAAGATTATGCTTCTACCAAGAAATATGCTCTCCTGTTTGTTTTTTATAAACTGACATAGCTTTGATTTTCCTACTTTAGGTAGACATAGGGACACAGGGAAAATTCTGTGTGAAACTATAGCTCAAGTGCAGATGACAGCCAGCACTTGACTTTAGCCAGAAAGAGACAGAAAAGGAAGCTGGGGACTGTGGCTACATGTAGTACATGTGTTCTGCCTACAGGGGGCAGCTCCTATTCAGCCCCAGCACATCTAGATCTTCCAGACATGGAAACAAACTGTGTGTGTATAATCTTTCAGTTTCTTGTTTGTTTGTTTTTGTTAAAGACAAAACAAACTCTCTGTTGCTTGGGCTAGATTAGAATGCAGTGGCATCATCACAGCTCACTACAAACTCAAACTCCTGGGCTTAAGTAATCTTCTTGCCCCAGCTTCCTAAGTAACTGAGACTACAGGTGTGCACTACTCCTGGTTAATTTTTCTATTTTTTTGTAGAGATGGCATCTCACTGTGTTGCTCGGCTGATCTCAAACTCCTGGCCTCCAGTGATCCTCCTACCTCAGCTTCCCAAAGTGTTGGGAGTATAGACATGAGCCACTGTGCCCGACCAAATCTTCCAGTTTTTAAATGGTAGCTTCAATTTAAAAGCAAAACAAAAAAGCCACTGTGTGAAGATGGCCCTATCCTCAGTCAGGAAATAAGGGGTATTATTTGCAAAAGCAGGCCAATTTGGTTTAAAACAACCCTGAGGGGGTCCAGGATGGTTCAGTTCTCTTTAATGTTACCTGTTCCCAATGTGAGAGCCAAACTAGCTCCATTTTGTTGTTTATAGCACAAGCCACAGTACAAGCCCCATTCCTAGCTGTTTACTGCATAGCCCTTCTGCCCCAACCTCTGCCAGTGAAACCTGCAGGGTCACTCCCTGCTGCCTCCCCCCACCCCAGGTTGCACAGCCACTGAGCCGTAAATTGAGTCACCTTAGGCAAATAGCTGCTATAATAAACAATAAGTTTCTATTACCTTGAAATACAGGTAACCAGGTTGTACCAACTGTAGCCCCCAGTTAAGGGACCCTCCACCCCTCACCTGTACCAATCTAAATTCACCTTTACTAGTGAAATCATCAGCTACCAATGCAAATCCTCCTTTACTTCCTCCTTTACTAATGAAATCACCAACCACCAATGAAAAGTGTACTCTTATCCAACCCTACCCCTCTTGCTTTCTGTACCCCATAAAAACTTCCTCAATCCCCTGTTCGGGGCTCGTCCTCAGCTTGCATGCCAAGAGAGTCCAGGCCTGGGCCCCCCGGGCCTCCCGGGCCTGAAATAAAACTCATCTCATGCCTATTACATCGGAGCGTGTCTGGAGTCTGTCCGTTTGGGGCTATTTCGGGAGGCTTTTTCGGACCTAACACTAGCCATTGCTAGCAAGCTTCCTGCCTTTTCTGAAATTCTGGCTCTTGGAGATACAGATTACAAACAACCCCTCCTGGATCTGTAAGCACTCTGAGGAAAAATGGTTATAGAAGAGGCTATGACAAGACCTAGAAAGATACATTAACTGGGTCATCTCCTGGCTAGTAAACAGGCAAAGCAGATACCCACTGTGGAGACTTGCATTTGCCTGGGGCAGAGATCAAGAGAGTAGCTATAGCCCTGAGATGTGGGCAGAAGAGCATATATCCTTTATTGCAGAGAAAGATCCTTTGTGCTGGTGATGGGAGGAAAATTCCTCCCTCCCATCAATTCCTTAGAGGACATTAACACCCGTGGAGTTTTACTCCACAGGAAACTAGCAGAGTTTAACACCTCCCTAGAAATTTGTGTGTGTGATCTCAATCAGGAGACTCTCCCAATTCAAGGCTCAGATTTCAGATTTCTCAAGGCTACCCTTAAGGTTAATAATAATAACAACAGGAGCTGATATGCTTAATCAGAGAAACTGCTGGTGTCTTTGTTCCCTTCCTCATCTTACTTTCAGGGTAAATAGACTCCAATAAAAAACACAGTGGAGCAAACACTTGGTGTCATTGCTGGAATCCCACGAATGGGCAACAGACCCCTGAGCTCACAATTTTAGTTCTACTCCATGTTTCATGTCTCTTTCTTTAACCTTGTTTCCACTCTATATTTCTTCAGTTGGTCTCCGCCAGTTTCCACGGGTCTTAGCAGACACTGCCCCTGGGGCAGGACCCCAACAAGTAACAATAGTTGTGGTGAGGTATTTCAAGATTTGTGTGGTCAACACATAGCATAGACTGTTCAAATCTTGAATGATTTAATTCCATCTTTTAAAAAATTTATGTAGATTATGATAGAGTTATTTAAAAATAGGAGATAGAATATGATTGACTGCTTTCACTACATATATTGTATATGTATCATCTTAGATAATCTTCTTGTTTCTGCTACAAATATTTCACTACATTAATTTAAAATAAGAACTGATTCCAGATAGTGAATCTTATATTCTGAAAAGAAGTTGACTAATGGTAACAGTAACAATATTAAAATTACAGGAAAAGCTCTTAAGTGCTTTTAATAGTTTAATTCTTAGAAAAATAGTTTCAAATATCTTTGTCATCAAAATGTAATCTTAGCATTATTCCATTAGTCTACTTTGGTCAGAGATTACTTCAACCACAAAACATTTACCCTAACAATCTATGTGGGTGTAAATAGCCAAAGTTAAAAATAAATCAAGTAGATTTTGATTTGGTGGAAATTTTTGCAGAAATGAAAGTGTACTTTTCTTATGAACTGTAAGTGAAAAAGTGGGGATTTGGATAGAGGCCTATCAGTATTGTATTTTCAGTATCTCAAGGACGCCTCCCCCCAACCCCTACAATGAGCCATAGTAAATAAATATGCAAATCAATGCCAGAGTTATTTATTGATTGCAATTGCTACATGCTTTTAAAAACAACATTAGTATTAATAAGCAATGACTTTTAAAATAAGCATGAGGACATTTATTATTGAAATTATAATATTTAAGTAACCTGATAAAATTATTACTGTAAACCCTTAAGGCAGTCTTCATCATCTCTTTGCACTCACTTTCTAGGCTATCAGTTAGTTATAAATGAAAATCAGAAATAGTTTAAGTAAATTAGGTAAACATTATTTTGAAGGCTTACTGATTTTCCACTCTGATGTACATAGATTTTTATTGACTATTTAAAAAAGTAATGCTTTAGCCTTAATCTTAGATTGCTTTTATAATTAATAGGGCTGATAAAAAGCACATGGTGTAAGAAGTACATTTTCAAAATACTTAAACATAACATTAGCTGTAAGTACTGACACTCCTTTTGATAAATCTAAGTCAGTAAGGAAAAAGGAGAGCTAGTGGGTCTATTCTCAGCTCATTTCTAGAACTCCTAGCACAAAGGTAAATAGCTGTTCTGCAGCACATGGCTCTCCTAACGAGCTTAGGGAGATGCATTTTAACCTATTAATCATCTCATGTCAACCTTCTCTCCAATCTGTGGTTTATTGTACCTTTCTGTCATTTACTGACTTTTTGTCTTTTTCCACTACTCATGTGGGGTCTTTTTTCTCCCAGTGGCTCTAACATTATCCCTGTAAAATCTCCACATTTCTGTATGAAACTTCACATTTCCTACTCCCAATGAGAGCAAATGCAGAAATGCCACGTGGACTTCATAAGAGAACTTACAATTATGTGATTTTTTAAATTAATACTTTACTTTCTTCAACTTTAATTTTAATAGTGTACTTTATCTCCTTAGGATTTTATTTTACTTTCAAGTGATGAGAAATAAAATAAGTAGATTATCTATTATGGTACTATGAAAATTGTCCCCCAAAAGTTTTGACATCCACCGGTTTATAGGAGCCAGCTATTTTTCCATAGATTTTCTGATTTTTCTATGGATGTGTAATATATAATCAATTCAGATGAATTAGAAATGAAATGAATTTATAACAGATTGTGTCAAGTTGTTATACAGCCTCTTTGATTTAAAATAAATTATCTTTCAAACATGAACTATTCATCTTCAGTCTTGAAAGACATGGGTGAAGATTGATTATACTCAAGTTAAATTAATTGTTTCATCATATCCTCTGGTGGGTGGAATAGTTTTCCCTCAAATTTCATGTCTACCAGAACCTCAGAATATGGCAATGCTTGGCAATAGGATCTTTGAAAATGTAATTAGTGAAGATGAGGTAATACTTGATCAGGTTGCTCCTAAATCCAATCTAATTTTAATCTTTTAAAAGAGGCAGTGATTGGAGAAAGGCTGTCACAAACAGGCCTTGGGCTCCCAGAAGCTGGAAGAGGCAATGAAAGATTTGTCCCTAAAACTTTCAGAGGGAGTATAGCTATGCTGATGTACTGACATTAATTCAAAACTGTGAGAGAATAAATTTTTGTTGTTTTAAGCCACCTAACGTGCAGTGATTTGTTACAGCATTCTTAAGAAACTAATACATACTAAAAAGATCTTGCTTAAGGAGACAAATTGGTAAGAAAATTTTTAGAAAATGAAATGTGTATTGAAAAGTTGTTTGTCAACAACGTGGAAGATACATTTGGGAAGGAAATTGATATTAAGCTATAAAACTGTGACAGTTTAGATATGGATATTACTTTGAAAAAAATGATAAGAATATAGTGTAAAAACCAGGATAGGTTTGATTTAGAACAAGTACAGAATAATATTCCTCGAGTGTAACTTCTCTGAACTTTTAAATGAATTATTGAGTTAAATATCCAATATATTTTATACATTTCAAATTATTCAGAAAATATAATGTTTTTTCCTTACAATTTTAAGTTTTTTTATTACTGATTATTGTTATTTTGATATTGGATTCTTTGACACTTTGACTATGATGTTTCTTCCAACTGTAGATTTCTTTGCTTCTATGTCCATTGGGTTTCCTGGAAATACATGAACTTATATTTTCGTAGCATTTATTATTATTATATTAGAAATTCTTGACCAGCATGTCTTCAAACATTACTTCTTTTTTTTACCCCATCTCATATCTGAGATAAACTAAATGAACCACCTTTGTCATATACTAAATTTCCATACATGTGTACAGTTCTTATACTATTTCTATTTTGATTGTCCAATGACTCAACTTGAATACCATTTTATTTTTAAATAAGCTTTTAGCTAACTTTAGAAATTAATGGAAAGTTATGACACACTGCTGCATATTATAGTGAAATGTTGTCTTCTTTCACTACCTCCTCTTCACTGATATTAGCCATATTTTTCCTATATAGTGTCAATTATATACACCAATTTATTGTATATCTTCTGATGATAACATATACATATAATAGGTATGTGTGTTTGTATGCACGTAAATGTATATAAACTTTTGGATTTTACTGAGTGATGGTATACTATATACTCAACTGCTTCTTTATTTTTTCATGTAAAAATGAGCAATAATGATGATTATTGCTATTTTAGAAAATTTATATAAAGCTTACTGTGTTTCAGTCAATATTCAAAGAACTTTACATGTATTAACTCTTTTAAACATCATGGCTATCTGTGGTATTCATGAAAATGTGTTGGTTTAGTAAATGAAGATTTTGAAATATAGGGTACTTAGAAAGCCAGCAAAAGATTATGAAGTTTAGTGACTGAAGAGTCAAATTTAAATCCATATAATTTAAGTCTATTTTCTATGCTCTTAATCACAACTGTAATTGTCAATAGTGTTCCATTTAAATATTCATCAAAGATTAGTATTTTCAACTGCTGCATTGTATTCCATTCAATCTCTATTAATGTTACTTTGTATTATTTTATATTATAAACAATCACGTTATTGCCCATGTGAGTATTTTTGTAGAATAATTTTTTAGGAAAAGACTTATTGAATCAATTTATATACAACTTATAAAATTAATAAAAGCATATTTTAATTTCTATAGCTTCTTATTGTGGTTATTATACAGAAAATCCCTTACTAGTGTTATTTTTCACTATTATCTTGGTAATTCCTATGCAATTCTTCATTCGTAAGACTTTTAGAATTGATTATTATGCTTCACAAAAATACTTATTTGAATTTTGATTTAAATTATTTTTCATTAGTATAATAATTTTTTGAGGAGTGAGTGTTCTACCCAGACTGGTGATGTGCCTCTCCACTTACTAAGTCCTTTTCCTATGTCGTTCTGTAAAATTTTATACTTTTTGTTCTTACTGGTCTTCCTCACTTCATTTTAGATTTTATCACTTATTTTCTGGTCATTGTGGCTGAAAACTTTTTCCATTACTTTTTATTACCAGTTACTGATGGTATACAGGGAAGATAATGTGTTTTATATGATGGTCTTGTAGCCAAAGACCTTGCTGACCTCTCTCATTGTTCTCTTGGATAGTCTATTTAGATGATAATATCTTTAGCAAATAATGACAGTGTTATCTTTTCTTTTCCAATGTTTTATACATTTTCATTTTTTTGTTGTTGTTGTTTGTTTTAAACATTGCCTAGGACCTCAGTACATTTCCTTAATTTTTTGACCTTTATTTTTTTAGCAGATTTGTTGAGGTATAGCTTACAAAACATGAATTCACTATTTTAAGTTTACAATTTATTGCTTTTAGTAAAATTACATAACTGATCAAACATCACCATAATTGAATCTTAAAATATTTCAACCAATGTAAAAGATCTTTCTGCCCATGTACAGTCTTCCCATTCCATTCTCAACCTTCAGCAACTTCCCTGTACAATATTGCATGGTTCTAAATAGTGTGTCAGACAAACTGGTATTCCTGTCTTCAGTGAGAAAGCTAGAAATGTTTCACCTTTAATTATGATGTGAACGATTGTTTCTTATCAATTGAGATAAAGAAGATTTTTTTGATTTACTGAGATATTTTAGTAAGATGTTTTTTAATTTTGTTGAAAGTTTTTCTTGACTCTAGTCAGATGATAATATTATTTTTCTCATTGTCTATAGGTAATTTTAGAAAAGAGTTTTCTTAGGTTGAGTTACATTTTCATTTTCTTCATTACTCAACTTGAACATAATATATTATTTTTTTCAGAAATCTGCATTATCTATTGCTGCATGTTGTGATATGACAAATCAATCATAACTGATTTTTTTGAGTACGGAATTTGGCATCTCAGTTGCGTAGTTCTGGGACAGCACTTCTCATAAGATATTGGCTAGAGAAGTAGACATCCGAAGTCTCAATTGAGGATGGAGGATTCTCTTTCAAGGAGGCTTATTTACACGCTTGGTAATCGAGGCTGACAGATTGATTTCTTCTGTGTGAATCTTTGTATGGGATTTCTTGTGTCTTCTCATTATATGGGTGTTGGCTTTCCCCCAAATCAGCAATACAATAAACCAGGGTTGACAGTACAGTGCATACTTATGACATATTCTGCAGGTCAAATAAGCCAGCCCCATCAGAATGAGTGAGGGCATGAGTAAAAGGAGACAAATCACTGGCCCTCTGAGTCATAGATCCTAATGTATTTTTATGCTATTATTCGCGTAAAATTTTCTCATTGTTACTCTAAGTGACACTGAGTCATAGTTTTCATTTCTTATGTTTGCCTAATACTTAGTTACTGATATATCAACCTTACAAAATTATTGTAGTACTTTTCCTAATTTTCAGTTTATATAAAGTGAAATTTACCTGTTTCTTGTTGAATTATATACATTCATCATGAGAACAGGTAATTTAAACTCATGTCTCTCCAATATGGAGACATCAGCCTGAAAAGTCAGTGATGACAAAACTTAATTTAAAATACAATTATCAACCAAAATATATTAGGTATGTATGGATAAAACAGAAAGTGAACATTAAATATTCATGGAAACAATTATGTATTGATTATCATATTAATTAATAAGCTACATTTGATGGCCAGAAAATATTCAGGCCTTTACTTATATTAGGTTATTTAATTTTCACAACCCTGTAAGTTGAATGCTTCTTCTTTATTCATTTTACAAAAGAAGAAATCTAAATAAGAGAAGATTGAAAGTTATGTAACTGTTTAATGGCAGGATTAGTATTTAAATTCATCATTTTGACTCCAGAAGCTATGTGGTTAGCCAATGCTATAAGACCTCTCAAATAGCAGCTCTCAACAAGAAGATGAATATTTAATGAACTACTCAAAATATATTTTAAAAATATTCTCTGACCACAGCACAATCACTAAAGAGACTTAAAAAAAAAATTGAAATCACCGTGTATTGAAGGTTTAAAAATGCCCATAAATAAAATGTGATTAAAAGAGATTACAATTAAAATAAAAAAATAACTAAAAACATAATAGTAGTAGAACTTTAAATATGTACTTGTGGTTTTGCAAATTATATACATATAATATGTATATATACGCATGTATATTTATATTTGAGAGACATTTATAACACCAAAATTCATATTAGAAAATAGAAATATTGAAAATTAGTTACCTAAAGGTCCACATTAAGTAGTTAGGGGGAAAAAATTACAAAGAATAGACTAGAATATAGAAGAAAATAGTAAAAACACAACAAGGGATGATTTAAAGACAAAAAATTTGAATCAAATTTATCAATGAAGTAGAAAAAAAGAAACACGAGGATAAATGAAGAGGATAAAGGAAGCCAAAATTCTTTATTTTTGCTATATATACAAGGACAAGAGAACTGTAATAGCCTGTGGTATTGGTTAAATGGCCCCTATCTTCTCAGCAGATGTTTCAGGAAGAGTTGATTAGAATCTCCTCATTACTTTTATTTTGAAAATTGTTTTCAAGATTATATTTGAGAGACAGAATAGCCGAATATAAAATCTTTGGTTCATACTTTCTTTGGGTTCTTAGTAAGTGCTTCTCCATTATTGTTAGCTTTGTAAATTAGTTTTGATGTTATTATAATTTTTGTGTGTCATGTGATCATTTTTATGAGAAGCCTTGAAGATTTTATTTTACCTTTGAAATCAAATAGCTTTATGATGATAAGTCTCAGCATTGATTTTTCTAGGTCAATTTTTCCACAGTTTGAGTTAAGCCCTTTTAATATGAATATTCAGACTTTTTGTATTTCTGGAGAGTTGTTTTGTATTATACTCTATTCCATTGTTTTGGTTTTCTCAAGAATTCTGAGATAACATAAATATTATTATTTCCATGCAGTTTTCTTCAATTTCCATTGCTTTTTGACTGTTTTTTAAATTTCTTTGTTATTTGATCTTAGTTATCTAGATTGCTGTATTTATTTACCTATTTGTTTATTTTTGCGGGCTGTTCCCCTGAAGCGTGCATCTGAGCTCTTCAATGTCCCTTATTAAATCCCTATTTGAGTCTTCTCTCCCCTAGGCACAGGTAACTCTCCGTTAAATGTGTCTTCCATTTTTTTCTAAGTGTAGTCATCTCTTTTTTCTTTTGTTCCTTTTTATATGTACTTCATCTTAGGTTTTGGATTTCAGATTTAGGCTGGTTTTATACATACTTGTTTGAGTACAGTTAATTTCGTTAGTAGTGTAGACAGAGTTTTTTTCTGCTTTATGCCTGGTTTTATGATTGAGGTTGGAGCTGGACCTTAGATAATTTGCAGTAATTTTCATTTCTTGATTTTCAACAACTCTTTATAGACTTTATTTTTCTATTATTTAATTTTTGATATGAAAGTATTTTACCAGAGTCTAGCTTAACATCCATTTTTTTTCTTTTACTCTTCAGTATCCAATATTCAAAAAGTGCTTTTTCTTTATTTTTTTTCGTTTGCTCTCCAGAAAGTTATGCATTTAATAGAGTATTCTTTTAAATCACGCTTCCCCCCCCCCCCTTTGTTTAGATTTTTTCCTTTCAGTTAGGCCTGGAGCCTTTCATAAGGCACTGTTTCTCCAGTGGGTCATTTAGGTGGCTTTTGATTCCTTGAAAAATTTCCCTCTATACGCAGTGTTCTGGTTGTCCCATTACTTTTTTTAGTATTTTCAAATTTAAAAAGGATTTAATCTCCCTGTTGGTTGGTTCTACAAAAAGAATTAAGCGAAGCTGAAAGTGAGGCAGGAGTGTAGGGATCACAGTATTGTGGCTTGTCAATTCTTCTCATTATACTCACAATTATTTTGCAGTTTGGGAAGTTATAGGAGATTGTTTACTATACACCTACCCTTGACTTCAGCTACCTGAAAGCTCAGAACCTCCTTTTGTTTTCAACAATCATTGTAACTTCAATTTTTAACTTAATATATTAGGATTTAATGCAGTTATGGTTATGAATGTATTTGTGTGTAGCATTTTATTATTTGTTTCTTGTTTGATTCTTCTGACCCTTCTTTCCTGTCTTCTTTTATATTTCTTTCATTTTATTATTATTTTTTATTAAATCATAACTTTGTACATTGATGCATTTGCGGGGTTCAGTGTACTGCTTTGCTACATAATGGGAAATGCTTATATCGAACTAAGTAACACATCCATCACAATTATACTCATTTCTTAATATTTATTGCATTTTAATAGGTCCATTTTAGTGTACCTACTGGCTTTTAGCTATGCTTCTTCACACTGTTCTTCACTGGTTGCTCTAGACACATCCTTCAATTACTTTTTATTGAGAGTTAATATTTCACTATTTTACCTAATGTGTAGAAACTCTGCAAGCATATAGATACATTTATTAACTCTATCATCTTTTATGAAATAGTTATATAACATAAAACAATATTATAATTTTTTCTTTAAATAGTGTTATCCCTACAAAAATATAAGAAGGAACATAACATTCTCTATAATTTACAAAGATATTTATAATATCCAGGGTTAATTATTAGTTTGAACATCAAATTTTCCCGATAATGTCTTTTCCCTTTAGCCTAAATAATTTAATTTAGTGATATATCTAGTACTGATGAATACATTTTGTTTTATCTAAAAATCTCTTTATATTGCCTTCATTTTTGAAGTTTTATGCTGGGTATATACTTGGGGTGTATATTTGGGGTGTGTATATTTGGGGTGTATATATTTGGAGTGTATAGGCTTTTTTGTTGTTATTTCTGCATAAAGGAGGTTCTTTCATTGACTTTTTCCTTTCTTATTTCCTTTTGAGAAGCCCATGGGTTGAGAAGATTTGTATCCTTCTATGGCCTTTGCTGTGTCATTTGTTATGTCTATGTTCAGGACTTTTCTACCCATCTTTCTTTTCTGTACCTTTATTGTGATGTGATAAGCATGGTCTTTGCTCTTTCTGGTTTTGTTTGTTTGTTTTTGTTTTTATTTTTAGGCAGACTCTGTTGCCCTGGGTAGAAGTGCTGTGGCATCACAATTGACAACAGTTGTGACTCCTGGGCTCAAGTGATCAGCCTCCTGAGTAGCTGAAACTATAGGTGTGTGCCAGCACTCTAGCTAGTTTTTCTATTTTTAGTAGAGACAGGATCTCACTCTTGCTCTGGCTGGTCCCCAACTCCTGAGCTCAAGCAAACCACCTGCCTTGGCCTACGTTGTTGGGGTTCCAGGAGTGACCCACCACATTGTTTGTTTGATTGTTTTAAAGACAGTATCTTAATCTGTTGCCCAAGCTGGATTGTAGTAGAGCCATTAGTGATAGCTCACACTTTGGGGTTTAAATGATCCTCCTGCCTCAGCCTCTTGAGTAACTGGTGCTACACTCATGTGTAGGGTGAGGCAGGACAACATGGGGGGGCCGGGGTGGGGGGAGGAGGGGCAGGGCAGAGCCTGACAACAAGGCAAACTTTGATAAGCAGTTCTTGCTAATCACTTCTCAGCAATTATTTATTACAGTTTAACATTATAAAATTAACAAAAATAATATAAAACTCATATTCTGGCAAAATAGCCATATGGCAGTGGAAAACCAAATATTCCCTTCTTGTTCTCCAGCCCGTTTGTGCATTCTTTCCAAAAATCAGGACTTTTTTAAAAGCTGGGGGGGGTGGGGCATGAGACAAATTGTTGAAAAGTGGGACTGTCCCACCAAAATCAGGACATCTGGTCACCCTACTCATGTGCCACCATGTCTGGGGAGACAAAGATCTCGTTATGTTTCTTGGGCTGGTCTTGAGCTCCTGTACTTAAGTGATCCTCCTGCCTTGGCCTTCCAAAATGCTAGGATTAGAGGTATGAGTCATCACACCAAACTTAATTCTGTTTTTATGTTTAAGATTGAGCTTTCAAAATCTATAAATATACATCTTTCATTCATTTTAGAATATTTGCATTTTATGTCTTCAAATTATTTTTGCATTTTATGTCTGCTTTTTTAGGAACTTCAATTACTCATATGTTAAATCCATTTATATGGTCCCATTGATTTCAATACTTCTAAAATGTTTTTTTACTTTGTTCTTCAGTTTTGAAAATTTTTCTTTATTTCTGCATTCAAGATCATTTACCCTTTCTTTTTTAAAAAATAATTTCCAGGCTGCTATTAAATTATTTTTTCATATATTTTACAGATTTAAAATGTTCACTTGATTCCAGTTACAACTGTATCTATTTCCTAAGACTCCTCTTATTTTCATTCATTCTAAAGGTATTTTACTTTGATCATGGTTTTGTATTTTCATTAAAGACCTTACTTTCCTGTGGTTTCTTTCATGTGGTTTTTCTTTTTATTATTTTTTAATTTTTTTATTAAATCATAACCACATAGATCTTGCATATGTTAATGCATTTATGGGGTACAATGTGCTGATTTTATATGCGATAAGGAATGCTTACATTGTACTATTTAATGTATCTCTCACCTCGTTTATTTAATTATTGTGTTAAGACATTTATACTCTATGCTTAATAGATCCAACTTGTACCCTTGCAGTATGCACAATAGGTGTGATCTCACCATTCACCCTTCCTTGATCTGAACTCAGTCTTCACCTCTATTCTCCCCCTCTTCCTTCCTTCATCTTGGGCCATCATTGTGATATATTCTTCACAAGAAAATGTGAGTGATTGTAAATTGGTTTCATATTAATACTGAGTGCATTGGATCTTCTTTCATCCATTCATGAGATACTTTACTAAGTAGGATATCTTCCAGTTCCATTCATGTAAACATAAAAAAAGTTGAGTTTCCATCTTTTTTAAGACTACATAATATTTCATGGTATATATATACCACAACCTATTAATCTAGTCATGGGTCAGTGAGCGCTTGGGCTTCTTCGATAACTTTGCTATTATGAATTGAGCTGCAGTGAACAATCTGGTGCCATTATCTTTGTTCTAAAGTGATTTTTGGTCTTCTGGATATACACCTAGTAGTGGAATTGCAGGGTCGAACAGCAGGTCTACTTTTAGATCCCTGAGTATTCTCCATACGTCTTTCCAAAAGGGATATATTAGCTTGCACCCCCACCAGCAGTGCAGAACTGTTCCCTTTTCTCCACATCCATGTCAACATTTGTAGTTTTGGGATTTTGTTATGTGAGCCACTCTTACTAGAGTTAGATGATATCTCAAAGTGGTTTTGATTTGCATTTCTCTGATGATTAAAGATGATGAGCATTTTTTCATGTGTCTGTAGGTCATGAACCTGTGTTCTTGAGAGAAGCTTCTGTTCAAGTCCCTTGGCCATAATGAAATGGGATTACTTGTTCTTTTCTTATTAATAAGTTTGAGTTTTCTGTGGATTCTGGTTATCAAACCTTTGTCAGAAGCATAGCCTGAAAATATCCTCTCCTATTCTGAGGGCTGTCTGCTTGCTTTACTTACTGTGTTCTTGGCTGTGCAGAAGCTTTTTAGTTTGATCCCAGTACTGTATTTTTGGTGTTGCTTCAATTTCTCAGGGATTCCTCCTCATAGAGTATTCTCCCAGGCCACTTTCTTCAATAGTTTCTCCTATGCTTTCTCCAAGAATCTTCATACTTTTATGTCTTAAGTTTAACTGTTTTATCCAGTGAGAGTCAATTTTGTTAATGGTGAAAGGTGGGTTCAGTTTCAGTCTTCCATAAGTCGCCAGCCATTTCTCCCAGCACCATTTGTTAAATAAGGAATCTTCCCCCCAATTTATATTTTTGATGGGCTTATCAAAGATCAAATGACATTAAGTGTCTGAGTTCGTCTCTTGGTTCTCAATTCTGTTCCATACATCTACCTCTCTATTTTTGTTCCAGTACCATGCTGTTTTTGATCACTATAGATTTATAGTATATTTTAAAATCCGGTAGCAAGATTCCTCCTGATTTGTTCTTATTTCTGAGCAATATCTTGGCTATTCAAGGTTTTTTTCTGATTCCATGTACAATGAAGTACTATTTTTTCCAGATCTTTCAAGTATGATGGTAGCCATGAGCATGGTATGTTTTTCCATTTGTTAACATCTTCAGCTATTTCTTTTTTCAGAGTTTCATAATTCTCTTTATAGAGATCTTTCACGTACTTTGTCAGGTAAATTCTCAAATATTTCATATTCTTTGGCACAACTGTAAAGGGAATAGAGTCCTTGACTGCTTTTTCAGCTTGACTATTATTGGTATATATAAAAGCTACTGATGTGTATTGATTTTGTATCCTGAGATGTTACTGTATTTCTTGATCACTTCTAACAGTTTTGTAGCTGAGTCCCTGGGGTTTTCCAGGTGTAAAATCATATCATCTGAGAAGAGTGAAACTTCGATCTCCTCTGACCCTATTTGGATACCCTTAATCATCTTCTCATGCCTGATTGAAATGGCCAAGACTTTCATTACAATGTTAAGAAGCAGTGGAGACAATGGGAAACCTTGCGTGGTTCCTGATCTGAGTGGAAATATTTTCAATTTTACTCCATTCAAATTGATATTGGCTGTGGGTTTTCTGTAGATGGCTTCTATTGGTTTAAGAAAAATCCCTTCTATACCTATTTTCTTACGTGCTCTGATCATGAAAGGATGCTGGATATTGTCAAAAGCTTTTTCTCCATCTCTTGAGAGAATCATAATGTCTTTGTTTTTATTTTGTTTATGTGATGCATTTTATTTATAGATTTACATATATTGAAACAACCTTGAGACCCTGAAATAAAACCCACTTGGTCATGGTGTATAATTCATTTGATGTGTTGCTGGATTCTGTTTGCTAGGATCCCATTGAGTATTTTTGCATCTATGTTCATTAAAGATATTGGTCTATAGTTTTCTTGTTGGGTCTTTTCCTGGTTTGGCAAGGAGTGGGGTGATATTTACTTCATAGAATGTGTTGGGAAGTATTCCTTCTTTTTTGATGTTTTGGAAAAAGTTAAGTAATATAGGTACTAGTTCCTCTTTAAAGGTTTGGTAAAATTCTGATGTGAAGCCATCAGGTCCCTGACTCTTCTTTTTGGGAAGATTTCATATAGTTGATTCTATTTCAGTATTTGTTATAGGTCTGTTCAGCATTTTCAGTTCTTTCTGGTTAAGTGTAGGAAGTTGGTGTACTTCTGAGTATTGGTCAATTCCTTTCTTATTTTTATATTTCAGAGAATAAAGGTTTTTGTAGTATTCATTAAGGATTCTTTGAATTTCTGAGGTGTCTGTTGTTATTTCCCCTTTGTCTTTTTTGATTGATGATATTAGGGACTTTAATTTTCTATTTTTTGTTAGATTGGCTGAAGGTTTGTTAATTTTGCTAAATTTTTCAAAAAAACTTTTTGAATCATTAATCTTTTGAATAATTATTTTGTTTTTGATTTCATTCATTTTTTGCTCTAATTTCATCATTTATTTTCTTTTGTTGGGTTTGGGGTTGAACTGTTCTTCTTTTTCCAGTTGCTTAAGATGTCCCATTAGGTTATTGATTCCCTCTCTTTCTGTTTTCTTGAGGAAGACTTGCAACACTATAAATTTCCCTCTTAGGACTGCCTTTGCAGTATCCCACAGGTTCTAATAATTTGTATCTTCATTATTGTTTTGTTCCAAGAATTTTGCAATTTCCTTCTTAATCTCATTTTATGACCCAGCTATCATTCAGCATCAGGTTATTTAGTTTCCATATCTTCATCTGAATGTGCAGATTCCTGTTATTGGTGAGTTCAACTTTTGTTGTGTGATGTTCTGAGAAAATACAAGGAATAATTTCTATACTTTTAAATTTGCTGAGGTTAGACTTGTGACCTAAGATGTGATCAATTTTGGAGGATGTTCCATGGACTGATGAGAAGAATGTGTATTCAGTTTTGTTAAGATGAAATGTTCTGTAGATGTTTGTTAAATTCAATTAAGAGAATTAAGTTGTATGGTGAAGTGTAAGTCCAAAATCTCTTTGCTTTGTTTCTTATTGGAGGATCTAGCCAACACTGATGAAAGAGTATTAAAATCTCCAACTATTATGGTGCTGAAAGATATTAAGTTGTTCATGTCTGTTAGGGTCTCCCTTATAAATTAAGGAGCATTCTGGTTGGGCGCATGAGCATACATGTTAATATTTGACATCTCATCATGTTGAGTGTGTCCCTTAACAATATGAAGTGGCCATCCTTCTTTTTCCTTACTTTTGTTGGTTTGAAGCCTAATGTATCTGCAAATAAAATTGCAACTCTTGTTTTTTTCTGATTTCCATTTGCCTGGATCACAGATGTCCTTTCCTTCACCCTGAGTCTATATTTATCCTTTAACATAAGATGAGATTCTTGTATGCAGCAAACATCTGGCCTGAGTTTTTGTATCCAATCAGCCAACCTGTGGCCTCTTAAAAGGACAATTTAAGCCATTCATGATAATTAAGAGTATTGATAAGCCTGGTAATATTTTTGGTGTCAAGTGTTTTGAAAGTCCAGTGGATATTTTTAATCTTTTCACCACTGTGGAAGTTGGGTTTTCATCAAGAATTTCAGAGTGAGTTTACTTTGGAGGTAGAACATTGTGCTGGTCAGCATGAAGGATGGGTATGAGAATATCCTCAAGAGCTGATTTGGTTATAGCAAATTTCTTCAACATGTGTATGTTGTTACTTCTCTGTCATAAATGAAACTCCATTTGGCTGGATACCATGTGCTTTTTCTTGCAATAGGCATATGTTGATTGTTTTTTCCCTTAAGACTGAGTAGCATTTTTCTAGATCAGTGATTCTCAACCTTCCTAATGCCACAATGTATCTTCATTGTTACAAAGGGGTCATGATCCACAGGTTAAGAACCACTGTTTTAGATCAATGATTTAAGATTTTTACCTGAACATGGTAGAAACTTAATTCTATTATATTTCTCTGAGAAGTATTTATTTTCCTTTGTTTTTATAGAAAATTAACTAGTGCAAACTGCAAATTCTGTCATCCTTACAGATCAATTTTTGTTTAATGCTTTGTCCTTCAAAAAAATACTTTAGATTTTGGACATAGTCTCTATTATACAAATGGAATAACACAATTTATTAAGATAGACTTTACCGGCTCGGCGCCTATAGCTCAACCGGCTAAGGCGCCAGCCACGTACACCTAAGGTGGCGGGTTCGAATCCCCAGCCTGGACCCGCCAAACAACAATGATGGCTGCAACCAAAAAATAGCCGGGCGTTGTGGCGGGCGC
>CAUYTI010074592.1:0-15436 GCA_963575145.1 Galago senegalensis
GCCAAACTGCAACAAAAAATAGCTGGGCGTTGTGGCGGGCGCCTGTAGTCCCAGCTACTTGGGAGGCTGAGGCAGAAGAAATACCTAAACCCAGGAGTTGGAGGTTGCTGGAGCGACTCCGCTGCACTCTACCAAGGGTGAAAAAGTGAGACTCTGTCTCTACAAAAAAAAAAAAAAG
This sequence comes from Galago senegalensis, assembly GCA_963575145.1. Lineage (NCBI taxonomy): Eukaryota > Metazoa > Chordata > Mammalia > Primates > Galagidae > Galago > Galago senegalensis. The sequence continues at coordinate 179 of CAUYTI010074592.1, forward strand.
TTGTAGGAATTTTAAAATATACTCTGGATATTAATCCTTATCACATATATGATTTGCAAACATATGTGAATATTTTCTTACATGATTGCCTTATGTAGCTAGTGAGCTAATGCACAGAAGTTTCCAATTTTCAGGAAGTTCAATGTTTTTCATTTTTTTCCTCCTGTTCCTTGTGCTTTTAATGCCTTATCCAGATAATGCTTAATTGAACTAACAAATATATATTATTTCTTTAAGGAAATATGAAACTATTTATTGACTACTTTTATTTACAATAAAATAAACAATATATAGTGGGATAGGATTCGGAACATTACAGAGTTGTTTCCTTGGCTTCTACTGGACCAGAACCAGTAACCCAAGTACTGAAAAGATTGGGCGCAAGTAACAAAAGGAATAAGATGGGATAAAGGAAAAAACACGCAGGTCCGTAGATTGCAAAAATCTGTTCACCCACTTGTGCCGGCCAATCGTACTCAGCCAACATCTCTAACCAATCTGATGAGATTTTTGTAACTCAAGTCATAGACATTTTATGAATCATGGCCTTTTAGTCACTATAGTACAGGCATTTCCACTTTTTTTTTTTTTAAAGGGAAAAGGCTAACTAGGGGAATCTTTAAATACCTAGTCAACCAAGTCTTGCTTAACTAATTAAAACACACCAGAATTTGTCTAGTTTCTTATCCAAGTGTGGAAGTTGTTGTCGTAATCAAATTTTACCTTTTAGGAATTTTGCCAGCATCTGTATTTATGTGTCTATAAGTAGAGACGGGGATTATGCTATAGCTGCTTTTAAATCATATAATTTAAGTTGTCTAGTTAATTACAGAATCATCTATTTAACTTGAAATGGTATGACTTCAAAAATATTTTCAAGTTAACTTGAAGTAACCTATTTCTCAGATTGGTCAAAATGATAGCATCTCAGAAATGTGGGCTTACTTATGGGTTTCGTTTTAGTGAATACTGGAAAAACAACAAAAGAAAGAGAACTTGTGTTTTACTTATGCACACATGCACACACACACACAACCCTCCCACATAAGCACAAAAACCTCAGAATGTTCTTCACATATATGAATCAAACACAGGTTCTAATTGAGTAACCCAACATTTAAAAGGAACAAAGTACCATAATATCAAATGCTTTTTTTGTATAAATGAAGCAACAGTAGCAAGATTTTATTTACTTATTGAAAGTAATTAGTGCTATTAATGCAAAAGAAAAATCTTCCAACTACTCTTTTAATACTGCTTCCAAAACAAATACATCAGACTTGCTTTGGGGAGGAGGAAAGGCCTAGAGTGGGATCTCACCTAACGTGCACAATGCAAGGGTATATTTCTTCTTCTTCTTCTTTTTTTTTTTTTTTGGCCAGAGCTGGGTTTGAACCCCCCACCTCCAGCATATGGGGCTGGTGCCCTGCTCCTTTAAGCCACAGGCACTGCCCAAGTGTATATTTCAAAATAACTAAGAATAAATTTTAAATGTCATATGACAAAAATTAAGTGAGGTGATGGCCATTAATCAATTTGATTAATGGTTTAAGCATTTCATATTGTATACCATCACATTGTACCCCATGAATGTATACAGTTCTATTTCTAATTAAGTATTAATAAAAAACCTTAATGATAAAAATGGGATATAGTTATTTCTCCACACTATTAAGCAGAAAACCAAGATGAGATTTTAATGTGTATGTGTGTGTGTACAAACCTGGAAAGAAGCAATGCAAATTATTATTGTGCTTCATCTTCTGCTCAAGAATGCCAAGTTCGTCCCTTCATCAAAAGCAATTAGAATTTGAGGATGCTTCGAGTTTGCCTCTTCTGCTGGCACCTGGGCCGGCTCGTCTCCATCTTTCGGTTTCAGGAGAAACATCAATCCGCCGTGCTGCCCGTGGCACCAATTATCCTTTCAGGAGCCAGACCTCTGGAAACCTCCGGGTTTGTCAGCAGACCCGCCTCTCTTCTTTGATTTGTCATCATCAGATTTGCTGCCAGATAAAGATTTTCCTTTCGTGCCTTGTTTTTCCTTACTATCTGCCTGAGAATGCAGCAATGCCCTGGTTAACTCCAGTCCAAGCGTTCCTTAGGTTCCGCAGCTGAGAATCCCTGCACCTTCCCACGCGCTACAAGTTGCTTCAATACTTTTTCCGCCACAAATTCTTCAGACTCTGACTCTTTGATGTTTTTACTGTTTTTATTCTGCTCTTTCCCTGTCTTTTGCAATGTAGTTTTATCGGAGGCCGTTTTTTATTGTAAATTTGAAGAGCTCCAGGTTATGGGGCTGCAGAGTCCTGTGTACCTTCTGTGTCTAATTCTTCTAGAGAACTGTGGAAAGCATTTGAATTTTACTTGGCATGAATATAAAACCAAGGAGTTTAGTTGGAATCTTTTTCTCAACAGGACAAATAAACTGTGAGGTCTGATCTTAAATCTATCCTACACTCCTTCAAAATAGGCACTGAAACTGGTTGGTAAAGCCTAGTTAGGACGCGAATATCAAGATACATGGTCCAGGATACATGATTCCTGTGTGTTTGTGTATTTAATCGTTACTAAAATACAGGTAAGAAACTAAATTTTTAAAATTATTAATAAAAAACTGAAATCCCTCTGGAATGTGTTTGTTCATATTGTTCATGTTTAAATATCTTCTTCTAGTTGGCTAATCACAAGCAAAAGGGATTTCTTAGTTTGTTGGTATGCCTAAGCAGGGATGGAGTCATCAAAAGCCTATTTTAAAAAAGGCTTTGAATGTGCTCACCGTGGTCCCTCCCAGAGGAAGCCCGTCTGTGTTCAGAGGCTGCTGTCAGCACGTTCTTTCCCTTCCAAGTGTGCTATGGAACAGGGACAATAGCTTAGCATATTAAAAGTGATAAATTTATCAACATACAAGTAGAACCATACATTTCTACTAAACGGCTCTTTATCTTTCTCTTCGCAAATCTCCAAATTTCTTAAACAACTTTCGCGTTTTCCTCTCGCTCTCACATCACCTCAGCCATCAACACAGAAGACTTCCGCGACCAAACGTGGGGGCATTCCTCCCTCCCAGCCAGCAATGAACTCTGCGGTGCAGACCAGCGAGATGTCCTCCCAGCCAGTCTTGCCACTATCTACCCAGACATACTGTTATATCCCACAAACTAAACGCTAAACCCCCCCCCCTTTTTAATCCCTCCTTTTCAGTCTCACATCCTGCTATCTAGAACTTCTGACTGATGGTTTCACGTTGGAGTCTACAACATCCCCTCTTGGTGTTTAATAATTTACTGGAGCAGCTATAGAACTCAGAGAATTATTTACATTTACCAGTTTATTATAGAGGATATTACAAAGGACAGCATGAAGAGATTCATAGGGTGGGGTGTAGGTGAAGGGGTGGAGGGGAGGACAAGGAGCTTCCAAGACTTCCCTGGGTGCCACCTTCTAGGAAGTTCCATGTGTTCAGCCACCTAGAAACTCTCTGAACTCTGTCGTCCTAGGTTTTTATGGAGGCATCATTATCTAAATATGATCAACAAAACCATTGTCCACTGGTCATCAGCTTGACAGTAGGACCTCTTCTCTCCCTGGAATTTGATCATCCTTAGTCTATCAGGTGACTCCTCCCAACCGGAAGCTGTCCATGAACATTAGCACACAAAAATATAGTATTTTGGAGATTCCAGGGGAAACAAAGACCAAACATATACTTTACAATATCACAACTATCAAATATTGTTGAATTAGAATAACTCAATATATATTGAATTACCTTCTAAATATAGATACATCTATTGAAGTAATTAAGCATTTTAGGTCTTAAATTTATTATGTAATATGTAGTATGTTTATGCAACATTTAAACACATATGTACAACTATTGCAGGTTTAAAATAACATAATCTTTTGGTGCTAAACTTAAATGTTAATACTGAACTTAAAGGGAATATTTAGGAAATAGAATCATAGTCTCTACTTTCGGCCTATTTATAAGCAGTGTTCTTTTTATAGGCATATTACTTTAGCATCATTGAAATGATGTATTTTGGTATAAGAATAACTCACTTTTAAGATATACACGTACTATCTAATAACAGTAATAGAATTTTAAATGTGGTTATGAAAATATTGGCTGCAAGCCAAAAATGACCAGTAAAGAGTCATCATTCTCTTCTAAGTGTGCATTTTTCTCTCAATTGATGATTCAATGTATGTCATTATCATCCATCTGTTAAATTAGCTTTACTTATAATTAATGTCATCTCCAATGAAAACCTCCTACACTTACATAGAAAATGTCGTTTAAAAAGCTTTTTTTAATAAATGGAAAACACTTCAAATTTGAAGCAGTTTGCAGAATACCATTTCCTGTTAGTAGGTTGCATAAAAATTCTATGAAATGAATCAGAATGGCTTTATGGTATACGGAAGGACACCAGTGCACAATAACTCTATAACCAGTGAGCTAAGGCAGACTTTCAGCTCCTGTCTCTGCCTGGGGACACCAAAATCTGTAATGATGTCAATGGGAGAAGTCCCAAAGTAAGCTGCTTAGATTCTTCTGAAATTTTCACAAGATAGCAGGAATGTGACTTTCCTGCTCTTGAGTTTCTTGTGGGGTTGACTTTCTAGTAGTGAGTTCTAGTTTATGTCCCAGTTCCAATACAGGGATGTGTCCATATTTAGAAGGTAAATAAATCTGATTTTTAATCTGTTATAAAAATGCAACAAATATCAACCAGATAGTGTAGAAGACTTTATGGTTAAAATCATGTCCTCAACCCTATCCTTCCTAACTCCAGGGTTCTTATCCTGAATAATCTAATAATCTTTCTGTTTTAGCTTCTAGTGATTTCATTCATAATTATAAATAACATTATTTTACCTCAATTTCTTAATTTATCAACTTTAGGTGTACTGACTGACTGCACCTTAACAAATTAAACGTTTATCCCATTTTAGCTTCTACCTTCTTGTCCTCTCATTATCTCAATATTTGATAGTTGTATTGGTGGTTTACTGATATTGATTAATAATATAACTTTATACCTATAATTTTCAATATCATAATCAAGATTTTATTTCTTATTTCAGCCACTTTTAAAAATATTGTTGATTTTTAATTATATAGATCTTAGTACAGGTAAAATTCTTTCTCTTTCCCCTTTCTGTAGACTCTCTGTGTTCATTTTCATTTTACATTTTCAAAGTAATTAACATCATATTGCATCCTCAATGCAATATCTGCCCAAATCTTCCTTTCTTTGTCTATGGCTTGGCTCTGAAATTTAAGAAGAGTTTTATTTCCATTTTGATTCAATAAATATCGTTTATTATTGGCATGTTAAAGTTCAGTTTAACTCTGCCTGTGTCATTGACACTCAATAGTGTAGTTGATTCACAGCCAGATCTTCAATTTACTACCTAGGTCCTTAAGATTAGAACCTAGGTGCTCTCCTGAGTCTGAGAAACAGTTACACTCCCTTATCTCTATAGCATGTAAGCAGTATAAATAGATATTTATATACCATCATTCTCCTTTAATATCATCGAGAATTTCACTAATTTTGTCCTATTGCAACCACTCCCATCCATTCCCTTTGCTGTTTCAGATTTATAATTTTTGTGTAACTATACTTTCATTTGAGGAGGGTTTTTTGACTAAAAGGAGGGTAGTAGGTTTGCACAGTCTGTCATCTTCAAAAGAATTAATGAAAATTGTAACTCTCGTCAGCTGTCTCCATGGTTCAGTCTTCCTTTCTAAATGAATGTGGCAGTGATGGAGTCTACATCTTGACTCCATTTCAATCATATCTGCTTAGCAGTGGATCTTTTCCAAGGTGTCTCTTACAGGAGAAGCCAAAGAGATTGAATAAGGCCCTCAGTACCATGGAAACAAGTAGACACACACTATGTTAAGCACCCCCTGTGATAGTGAATCTACCTGCTACTTTTTTTTTTTTGAGAATATATAGTCATATTTATTGATAATGGTTCTAATTTGGATAATAAGACTGCAGGTTTGGGTCTTATTGACCAACCATCTTCCATTTGCAATCCCTTTCCTCAGTGCTCCTTGTAGCTAAGAGTGTTTTAGAACATGAGCTATGAAGGAAGAAATCTGTTAGGTAGAGGGTGTTTTGGTTGTTCCTGACTCTAAGTGGCAGATTCATCTAAAAGTTATCTTTTTTTATTTATTGTTTAATTTCCCAATGCAACCAAGATGCCTGGAGGAGTAGCACTTTATCATGACCATAAAGAAAAAAATCACATGGTAATAACAGAAGAGAGACTAAAACAGCAGCTCCACATTGTTCTCTGAACATTTGGAGAAAGTCACCATTGGTTGGATTTTCTGTACTTTGCAGCTGAACACCTTCCTAATACACAGAACTTTCTATTTTTATCTTTGTGCTTATCTGCAACTTTTACATTTTCTTTCATAAATATGTACTGTTTTATAACAAGGAAAAGAAAACTACATACAAGAAAAAAGAGCTGTTGTGTCCTTCCAAAGAAATGTGTTGGTGTGAGTTGGAGACTTAACTCATTCAAGAAACAAGAGCTCAGGCAAAGAAAACATGACAATGATAGAATTCTTACAGCTGCCTAATGCTATTAACATTTTCATTCTCTTCAACATATACTGTTTATTGCTTTTAATATTGCTATTTTATTATTGTTGGGGATTCATCAAGGGTACAAGAAACCAGGTTACATTGATTGCATTTGTAAGGTAAAATCCCTCTTATAATTGTATCCCACTCCCAAAAAGTATGTCACACGTCAAGATCCCCACAGCCCTCCCTTCTTCCCTCTCTTGGCTCTTCCTTTCCCTCACCTCCCTCTCTACTTTCCTGTCTCTGTGTCCCTATTCCCCCACTCCCCACCATGTATTAGGTCGCTAAGTGACCTCATATTAAAACTGAGTACATAGGATCCTTACTTCTCCATTCCTGTGATGCTTTACTAAGAATAATGTGTTCCACTTCCATCTGGGTTAATACAAAGGATGTAAAGTCTCCATCTTTTTAATGGCTGAATAGTATTCCACGGCATACATATACCAGAACTTGTTAATCCATTACTGGGTTGATGGGCATTTAGGCTGTTTCCACACTTTGCTGATTGTAAATTGAGCTGCAATAAACAGTCTTCTGCAAATATCCCTGCGGTAAAAGAATTTTTTTCCTTCTGGATAGATGCCTAGTAATGGGATTGCAAGATCCAATGGGAGGTCTATTTGATTTCTTTGAAGATTCTACATACTTCCTTCCAAAAAGGTTGTATACATTTGCAATCCCACCAGTAGTGTAAAAGTGTTCCTTTCTCTCCACATCCATGCCAGCATCTGCAGTATTTAGATTTTGTGATATGGGCCATTCTCACTGGGGTTAGATGGTATCTCAGGGTGGTTTTGATTTGTATGTCTCTAATAATTAGGGATGTGAGTATTTTTTCATATGTTTGTTAGCCATTTGTCTGTCTTCTTTAGAGAAGGCTCTATTCATCTCTCTTGTTCATTGATATATGGGATTGTTGGCTTTTTTCATGTGGATTAATTTGAGTTCTCTATGGATCCTAGTTATCAAGCTTTGGTCTGATTCAAAATATGCAAATATCCTTTCCCATTGTGTAGGTTGTCTATTTTCTTTGGTTGTTGTCTCCTTAGCTGTACAGAAACTTTTCAGTTTAATTAAGCCCCATTTGTTTATTTTTGTTGTTGTTGCAATTGCCACAGAAATCTTCATAAAGTCTTTCCCCAGGCCAATATTCTCAAGTGTTTTTCCTATGCTTTCTTTGAGGATTTTTATCATTTCGTGCCTTAAATTTAGACCTTTTATCCATCTTTAATTGATTTTTGTGAGTAAAGAAAGGTGTGGGTCCAGTTTCAGCCTTTTACATGTGTATATCTAGTTCTCCCAGTACCATTTATTTAATAGGGATTCTTTCCCCCAGAATATGTTCTTGTTTGGTTTGTCAAAGATTAGGTGGCTGTAAGATGTTATTTTCATTTCTTGGTTTTCTATTCAATTCCAGGTATCTATGTCTCTGTTATCGTGCCAGTACCATGCTGTCTTGACCACTATGGCTTTCTAGTACAACCTAAAATCTGGTATGCTGATGCCCCAGCTTTGTTTTTATTACTAAGAACTGCCTTAGCTATACAGGTTTTTTTTTTTTTTTCTGGTTCCATATAAAATGCAGGATCATTTTTTCCCAAGTCTTGAAAATACAATGTTGATATTTTAATAGGGATGGCATTGAATTGGTAGATTGCTTTAGGAAGTATAGACATTTTAACAATGTTGATTCTTCCCAGCCATGAGCATGGTATGTTCTGCCATTTGTTAATATCCTTTGCTATTTCCTTTCTTAAGATTTCATAGTTTTTTTTATAGAGGTCCTTCATCTCTTTTGTTAGGTATATTACTAGGTACTTCCTTTTCCTTGAAGCTATAGTGAAAGGGGTTATGTCCTTAATTAGCCTCTCATCTGGACTGTTATTGACATATGCAAAGACTACTGACTTGTGGACATTGATTTTATATCCTGAGACATTACTATATTTTTTGATGACTTCCAGGAGTCTTGTGGTTGAGTCTTAGGGCTCTCTAAGTATCACCTGCTACTTATTACTTGCTCACCATTGGTCTATCTCCCCCATGGTAAGAGGCTTAATTGTCATTATTATCTATATACTTAACAGTAGTGTAAACAGAATCAATTTTCCTGATATTCTTAGCTTAATACTGTATCTAGCTCAGGAACACTAAGAATAAATGATTAATGCAATTTTATTCTTCAGATATAACTCACCAAGAGAGGCTTTTAATTATTACTCTTTAATTAATAACAAGGAATGAACACAAGGTCGTTTGCTAACCCTTTGGAAAAAGAAATCATAATTATGTTCCATAATTGCTATTTCTCACAGTAGGCAGGCACAGTGTTAGCCATACAGGGCACTGGTATCCCTGGGACAACGGTGAAATGAAGGAAAAGGAGGAGGAGAAACACCAGAGCAGGAAAGGTGACCTCTTTCTTCCTAGGAGAATAAAAAGGGTAATGATACTAAAACAAAACAGAACAAAAACTACAAATAGTCTGGATTCAGGAATTTAGAGGATCTACTTTGAAAAGTTAGAATTTAGGGCTAGGCAAAGGAGTGGGGAAAATGTCTCTTTCAACATTTGGTCAGTATTACTTATAACCAAATTTTACTTTGTCCCAATTAAGATGAAACACAGGCCAGGCTCGGTGTCTCACACTTATAATCCTAGCATTCTAGGAGGCCAAGGCCTAAGGATCACTCTCACTTTGAGTATAAAACCAGCCTGAGCAAAAGCAAGACCGTGTCTTTACTAAAAAAAAAGGAAAAAAATTAGCCAGGTATTGTAGGGGCCCCTAAAGTCCCATTTACTTCGGAGGTGAGGGCAGGTGGATTGGTTGAACCAAGAGTTTGAGGTTGCTATGAGCTCGGCTGATGCCATTGCATTCTAGCCTAGAAAACAGACTGAGACTCTTTCTAAAAAAAAAAAAGAAAGAAAGAAAAGAAAGAAAGAAAGAAAGAAAGAAAGAAAGAAAGAAAGAAAGAAAGAAAGAAAGAAATGCAAAGTTAGAATTTGGTCCAACATTTGTTTTAGCACAGGAGAGAACTGTGCCACGTTCCAGCACTGAGAAATAAATTAATCATGATGGAATACTATTCAGCCATAAAAAGATAGAGATTTACATCTTTTGTCTTAACATGAATGGAGATGAAACACATTATTCTTTGTAAAGTACCACAAGAATGGAAAAGCGAGCATCCAATTTACTCAATACTAACATGAAGCCAGTAGAAGATCTAATACAGGCCCACACAGTAATGAAACTCAATTCAATTCAAATTCAGGGAAAGAGGAAAGTAGGAAGGTAGGAGAGGGGAGGAGAGAGGGAATTGGGGTGCTTCCACTTAATGGGCGCAAGATAAAGAAGGGTGTATGACACACCTCTTGGGTGAGGAACAGAACTACCAGAGGGACTTGACTTAATAAATACAAACCTTGTAACTTGTAGTCACACATTAATCTGAAATTTTTAAAAAGTAAAGTTTTTGATTAAAAAAAAGGAAAGAAGTTAAATGATAATAGTACAAAAAAAAGAAGAGGGCTTGTTCTTTGGCCACCAGCATATAGGTTCACATATTGGAACCAAGGAAGTTGGGAAACTCTGGGGAAAACCTAGTAAGTTGAGGTCAGTGTTTCTCCTGACACCCAGCCACTGATAAGGTATAGATCTACGTTCTTTAACCTTTTTCATCTCACGGCACATTCGAACCTGTTGTTAAACTTCCACGGCACACTTAAATTATGTTGATCAAAAAAAAAAATCAAGAAAAACAAAACAAAGAGTTAAAAGAAGAATGTACTTCCTGAAGTTTGAACTTTGTTCGAAAATAATTTAATTAATGGTCTTTAAAATGCTTCACGGTACACCTAAAATCCTCTTAAGGCACACCAGTATGCTGGGGCACAGCAGTTGAAAATCACTGCTGACAATCTTTAGCTTTAGTGTATAAAACAGCAGACTGCGTTCAAATCCCACTTGTTTCGGGGGCAATGGATTCGCCTAAATACTTGGCGCTCCCATCTTGTTGTTTATGGGGAAAGGTTGGGAGAGATCTAGATAGGTAATTTGCCATGCAGCTTTTACAAAGCTTAAAAACTTATTTAAAGGTGATTATAAAATTCTTCTTTAAATGTTATCAAAATTCATTTCTTCCTTTTAAATTCTCTATTACACATTCAAAAAACCAATCCTCACCATGCAAAGCTTTTTAGCAGATATACACAGGACCATCAGATCTCCCCTCCCTTTAGGCTCCACAGATTTTTGTATAAAAGTGAATTTAGTTCAAACAATCCTCTCTCTCTGATCACCCACTTTCCTATCTTTTTTTTTTTTTTTTTACATATTCCATTAAGCAACTTTTAAAAACATTATCAGAAAATTTACAGCGTTAGGAACAGTTTGCTTGTTTAATGCTTCAGGAATTGACAAGATCTAAAAAGTGAACACCAGAAATCCAGGAAGAATTTTAGTATGATGCACAAATGAGTCAATCAAAGAGGCTTCAAGAACAAGAGCCATCTGAAAGTTTACAGAGAATCACTCAGGTGCAAGCCATGATTTTGCAAGATCTATTTTCTGGTGCCATAATCCAACCCTTTAAGTGTCTCTTAAAAGCAAACTTTGTGGCAAAATAGGGTTATCAAATGTAATGTATCAGATGTAAATGAAAAATTTAAAAAAATTGAATAGAAAACATGCTACGAGACAAAGGCACACAGTGTGATAACATGCTTTTAAATTATATAATTTGACTGTTCCCATCTAAATGTAACAGCGCGTGTTTATAAGAAAAATGAAAAAATATAGATGAAAAGAATATCAGAATGTTTAAAGAAAATAGGAAGTTTTTTTTAGAAAAGAAAAAACCCATTGATATGCCCAGGGCAAGAACTTGCATTATGAAATTTTGCAAAGAATTCCACTTCCAGAGGGCAACCTACATCAGGACTAATGTTTAAGAACAGCTTGAATTTTATAGGCACAGTGTGGCAAAACCACTTTAATAAAGCTCATCCCTGCTGTTCTTGCTGAGGGTACTTCCTGCAATGTATTAAAACTTCTCTGTGTGCCAAATGACTATGGATTTAATCTACAATCATTACAATATTGAGCTTTTAAAATCCTGGAGACAGAAATGTTATAACTAAGGAATGCAACAGAAGACTAGGAGTGTTGCAATTGGGAATACAGTTATGTCTAAGATTTCCATGCAATTATGTGTAATTGGTCAGCATGTGAGCAAAATACTTGTTTCTATCAGAGTATTTTTAAAACAGGTTTTTCTAAATTGAAACTTAAATTTTGTTTTCATTAACTGTCATGCTATGTACTTAAATTCACACAAAAAGTCTAGATTTGTCTTTACAGCAAACTGAGAAATTTACAAATAAACCAATAGAAACTAATTTTCCCAGTTCAGGGACAAGTTCTAACTAGGAATAATGTGATTTGACCAAAGTAGATATAGAGTACACATTTCATAGTTATTTCAACATTTTAAATTTAATCATTGGCACCAAGATAGGATTTTTCTTATATTTCAACTAATACAAATTTATTATCTATCCCAAGTGACACATTTCCTATTTGCACAGTCTAATTATGGACCAATTAACACTATGGAGTTTAAACACATACCATGTATTTTAATGTCTTATCTAGAATTAGACAGATGTTGCATTTCAATATGAGAAAATATGATTAATTATCTACCACTTAAAATGATTTTAAGTGATGATGGATGATATACAGTTTTGTGTTCTTTGATGCCTGTGCTCTTTGATACACAGGAAAAGCATCTTCCCTTGATCCAATTTTACCATTTTTTAAGATGTAAGACTCTTGAGTATATAAGGTAACTGTTTGGCAATTTTAACCAACAAATAGTAGGCTCACGATTTATTGGTCATTTGGAATTGTTTCTAACTCTCGTGTTGTGTTTACTGGGATTCAGACAGGTTCCAATGTTGTATGTCTTTATTACCCAGAATATAATCTTTAGTCTAAGCTAATTTATTACAACTCTTCATCTTCAGATCCTATACTAAGCGAGATCAAAAAACAGCTTGAGTTATTCTACCACCAGCTGCTTGAGGAGCTCTCACAATAACTCCTTTTTAAACAGGGCAAGCAAATATGAAGAAATTAAGGAAAGAATTTTAAAATGTTAAATGTAAAATAAAGGTATAAACTCGAGATTTCCCATAAGTTATGAATGATTGACATGTATAAAGAAGCATTTCCACAGTCAGAGGTCACTGTTCAAACATTTAATTATACATATTATAGGAGGTACACATATTTGAGAAATAGAAGAGATGTTACTATTCAAATAACCTGTTTTTGAAAAAGCTATATCATAATCTTGTCCTTTTTTTGCTTTTCTTCAAATTATAAGTGAAATTAAGCTATTATTGGCCTATAATTGGCTTTATTAAATGACAGGTAATTTGATACTTAACAAAAAGATATATGACAATACAGAAATATATTTTATTAAATTGCTGTGGATCTATCTCTAAAACAGAGGTGATCATCTACATGATAGTGGATTTCATTTGTGACATCAAGTTATACTATGAAACATACGTGCCACCTATGAGGTTTTCATTCTATTACAGAGTCTCTCAGAAAAATGCAAACAGAGAAAATTATGCTTAAATTAAGAATTTTGAGAAAAGACAAATGTCATTAATTCTTCAACAGAAAAGGCCATTAAATTCAAAATTAATAAGTACATATCAATATAAACACTAGATCCCTTAAACCAGACTGCAGGGATTATAATCTAGCTGCGCATCCTAGTAGCTAAGTGACTTTGGGCCAATTATCACATGATCTGTTGTTCCTCAAATGAGATCAGAATCATATCTACCATGTGGCGTTCTTATGGAATAAATGAATCAAGGTATATAAAAGAGCTTAAAATAATGCTTAGTGTAGATTAGCATTACAGGATGGTTCCTTCTTCCTTATTTATTTAAATTAACTTTTTCCCCACATTACTGCATAATATGAGCCCCCAATGCGTGTTCAGTAGACTATGAATCTAACAGCAGATGACCAATGTGAAAAGGAGTTAATTTTGGCCAAAGTACATTATTTGAACAATAATTTTTAATTCAACTTGTTAATATGTTGTTTATGATATTGTATCCTCACTTATAATTACATTTGTAATTTCCTTTTATAATAATATATTCTTTCCAATTTTGATATCAGGTATATTCAGATGAAATAGAATGATTTTGAAGTATTTCTTCTTTTTCTGTTGTCTATAAGATTTGCCACGATCTGTTTCTTTGAAATTATCTTCTATTTTTATTTATAAAAATAAATATTCTCTATTTTTTGAGACTGTGGGGGGAAAAAAAAAGAAGTTAACTGATGACTCCATACTAAACCTAAGATTCAAAGTGTTCTATGATGGACATACTTTTATCTGACAATGTGAATGTTACTTTTTTTGCACCATTAGTATTATTATTATTGCTCAATATTTTGTTGCAGCAATCATCTGATTTCTTTTCTGATTGTACTTATTTTTGTTCTTTCTTTATGAGGTTTTTGTTCCTAGTCCTTATCTTAAACATTGTTATTGTTGTTAAATTTTAAGTGTCTTTAATTTTGTAAAGGCAAAAAGTGGAAACCAAATAAACACATGTGCATGTACAGAGAAAATTGTAAAAAATGTGAAAAGTCTTTATTCAGGGGATTACCATTCCATATTATTTAGTACCTGTACTAATCAAATATTCTTGACACCTGTGGGGCCCTTACAGTCATTTAGATTTATGATGTAATGCTGTGGAGAGAACTTCTACTCAAATCAATCTTCTAAAATATTAAGGAGCAGAATACTAGTGCTTTACAAAAAATGAGAAGTTTTTGATCTTATTTCTTTTTCCTGTGTCCCTTGTAATTTATCTATGCCTTTCCTTGTCAGTGAATATTGCTACTTTGCATATTATAGTAGGATTTATACTCTACATCTCTTGTTTGAGTTTTATGCATTTTCCATACCATAGCAAACAAATAAAATGAGCTACTGAATTGTTAGCTCATTTTCCTATCCTATACTCAGCTCTCGTAAGGGTCTTCATATATCCCATATTATACTGTATTTACTTCTAATCTATTTTACTCATGTATTTAATAACATATAATATTTTATAATTTAACACATAAAAATAATTCAACAGCTATTTCAGTGTATGAGAAGTTATTAATAATTTAAAATATTATTTAGGAAATATCAGAATTACTAAACAGATGGCCTTATGTAAAACAGTCTATTAGGTAAACCCATTACTCCAAAGAAAAATCCTTAAAGGCCAGTAATTATTTTTTTTAACAACTGTAGCAATAACAACATTAATAATTTTACCTTAAGCTATTGTTGAAGGTAGGTTATTCACAGAGAAAATAGGTTGTACTCTAAAAATTACACTTTTGTAAATGGCTTGATATAAACTTTATTTGTTTCAAGACAACATTAGATAGAACCACATGAAAATTATAAGCCAGCTCGGCGCCTGTGGCTCAAGCAGCTAAGGTGCCAGCCACATACACCTAAGTGGCAGGATTGAATCCCCAGCCTGGGCCCGCCAAACAACAATGATGGCTGCAACCAAAAAATGGCCA
>CAUYTI010074593.1:0-13768 GCA_963575145.1 Galago senegalensis
TAGAGTGCCGTGGCATTACAGCTCACAGCAACCTCCAACTCCTGGGCTCAAGCGAGTCTCTTGCCTCCACTTCCCGAGTAGCTGGGACCACAGGCGCCCGCCACAACGCCCGGCTATTTTTTTTTTTTTTGGTTGCAGCCGTCATTGTTGTTTGGCGGGTCCGGGCTGGGGATTCGAACCCACCACCTTAGGTGTATGTGGCTGGCGCCTTAGCCGGTTGAGCTATAGGCGCCGAGCCACACCTATACATTCTTAGAGCTTTTCTTCTTTTTCTATTGCTTCCTTTCAAGAATAATAATTATGGCTCATCGCCTGTACCTCAGTGGTTGGAGTGCTGGCCACATACACCGGGGCTGGAGGGTTCAAACCCAGCCTGGGCCTACTAAACAACTATGACAACGACAACAAAATAGCCTGGCGTTGTGGCAGGCGCCTGTAGTCCTACCTACTTGGGAGGCTGAGGCAAGAGAATTGCTTAAGCCCAAGAGTTTGAGGTTGCTGTGAGCTGTGTCTGCCTCTCACTCTACCAAGGGTGACAAAGTGAGAATCTATCTCAAAAAAAAGAAAAAGAAAGAAAGAATTATTCAGTATAATAGCCAGCTCCACATTCTAACCACCACTCTGATGCTGACACTCCTTTGAAGACCCAGAATGTGGACACTGTGTAAGTCCGGGTTTAGGCCTTGCTCCAGCAGCAAATGAGCCTGCGGTCATTAACCATTCCCCTGGTCTTTTCCATGGCTCCCTCCAGTAACAGCGCATAGCCTAAGTCCATTTGTCTTAATTCTGTAAGGAAAGTCCCAGGCATTGTCAGGTCACAGTGATTGATGGAGATGGCCACCAGCCCACCACTTACTCAGTTCCCCTCCCTCTCCTAGCACTAGCCTCCAGGTGAATCATTCGGATTCTGACAGTGTCCTTCTCCTGCCCTGGGTACCCTTTCCCCTTCAGTTTTTACCTAGCAGCCTCCTAGTCTTAAGTGGAAAGAACCGCCCCCTCGCCTCTCAGGAGGTGGGAAGTAATTTTGCTGATTCATTTGTCCTCTGCCTTCTTTTGCCCTGGGGTGCTCCCCCTTTCTGCAGAGCCTTTTAATTCTACCCTTTATGGCCTTTCTTTTTTTTTTTTTTTTTTTTTTGAGACAGAGCCTCAAGCTGTCCCCCTGGGTAGAGTGCCATGGCATTATAGCTCACAGTAACCTCCAACTCCTGGGCTTACGCGAGTCTCTTGCCTCCGCCTCCCAAGTAGCTGGGACCACAGGCGCCCGCCACAACGCCTGGCTATTTTTTGGTTGCAGCCGTCATTGTTGTTTGGCGGTTCTGGGCTGGGGATTCGAACCCACCACCTTAGGTGTACGTGGCTGGCACCTTAGCCGGCTGAGCTATAGGCGCTGAGCCCCCTTTATGGCCTTTCTAGAAGCCAGTCCCTCTACCCTTTGGGGACTTTGATTTTCAGAGTGTGTTCTTGCTAGGTCTGGGCCCGCTCTTCACCTGGTCCCCAGGCTGGCCTACAGTCCTACCCATGGTGATTGGTTTCTCAGGTCTGGAGACAGGGCAGGGTTTGTTTCTGGTTGGCTTTAGTGCTGATATGGAAGGCTTGGAACCCTGGGCCTGGCAGGCTCTCTTCCTGCGGCTGCAGAGGAGGCTCTGTTCCCCCAGGTCCTGCGGACTTGTTTCTGTAGTTAGAGGCAGCAAGAGGGAGAGCAGGGACAGGAGTGATATGCATACTTCCCCGAGGACTAGGTTTTCTGGGGTAGTTAGAAATGCCCAGGCACAATGCTGAGCAACCCTTAATGCCTTGGAAAAACTGGCAAACTCCCAATTTGGGAGAGTGATGGTCTTGTCAGAGTGGACTGCTGCACATCCTGAGCTAGAGGCCCCTTTGCAGCCCCTGGGATCAAGGCTTTAGCCTGCCAGTGAACAGCCTGAGCTGCTAGGCTTCCCCCACAGAAAGTCAGCAGGTGGGACCAATTCCTATCTGTCATCTGCTACTAGGAAGTGTGTCCAGGAGAAGCAGGTGATGAAGAGTCACCTTCTCCCAGAACTGGAGATGTGGGTGCTGTAATGAGGGGTGCTACCATTCCTCCCACCCTAGCAGCAAGGCAGGGGAGGGTCTTTTTCCCTGTTCTTCCCTCCCCAAAGCTTCTGAGCCGTCCAACTCGACAGGGGGTCTTGGCAGAGAGGCCCGAAGCCAGGCTGTTGGCAAACTTCCCACCTACCTGATACTTCAGATGCCCGCCACTGCCCTGCCACCACCTGCCTTCAGCATAACACTCGGGAATGGGGATGGACCTTTGGGGAGAGAGATGGGGGAGGAATGAGACCAATTTCCTCGATAGAGGTGGGGCTGGGGAGCAGTGAAGAGAAAGCGCTGTCTGGAAAGGAAGCCAGAAAGGAAGACAGAGTCTCTTTGAACTTCTGTCACTGAGTTGACAGGAAAGTTGCAAAAACACCATCAGACTGGATCAGGATGCCAAGGGAGCAGGCAGGAAGGCTGAGCTTCTTTGAAGGTTTCCAGCTCTGCGTGAGGCATGGCTCTTAGAGGGGACGCCAACCAGAGTGAGGAGCAAGCCACCCTGCTCAAACAACCGGGCTGCACAGGCAACGGGTCCTGTTTCTTATGTTCCCAGCCGTCACCACAGCCAGGGGAGAGGGGTTGTAAGAAGGATGCCAGAGATCTGGCTGTGGGCAGGGGAGGTTCAAGGTAGGGCCTGAGGAGAAGCAGCTGGAGTTACACAAGGGCAAGGGCATCCCTGATCCTGGAGAGACGGTGCTGATGAGGCTACGGCAACCCTAAGGATTAGCCTGAGGCAGGGGTATGAGTAGGACCCACTCCTTGTAGGGCCCAGAGCAAAAGGAAAATGTGGACCCTTATTTAAAAAATATGAAGTAGGCCTCCTATTTGATTCTGCCATCCCATTATTGAGCATCTACCCGGAAGAAAAAAATCATTTTATCATAAGGACATTTACACTAGACTGTTTATTGCAGCTCAATTTACAATTACCAAATCGTGGAAACAACCTAAATGCCCACCAACCCAGGAATGGATTAACAGGCTCTGTTATATGTATACCACAGAATACTATTCAGCTGCTAAAAAAGATGGCGACTTTACATCTCTTGTATTAACCTGGATAGAGGTGGAGCGCATTCTTCTTAGTAAAGCATCACAAAAATGGAGAAGTAAGAATCTAATGTCCTCAATTATGACATGAGGACAATCGATGCTAGTATATGGTGTGGGGGGGTGGGGAATAGAGAAAGAGAAGAAGGAGGAGGTTGGGGGGTTACCGGGTGTGACACATCTTGGGGGTGGGACACAATTATAAGAGGGACTTTACCTAACAAATGCAAGCAGTGTAACCTGGTTCTTTGTACCCTCAATGATTTCCCAACAATAAAAATATAAATAAATAATAAAATAAAAATCTCCAGGGGAAGAAATAAATAAATAAAAGGGCAAAACAAGGCAACTTTAGGACATGAGAGTACTTAGGACGTTAATTTTCTCTTCAAAAGAAATTCAAAGATGTGCAGGGAAAAAGTTAAAAATGAACTCATAAATAAAAAATAATATGGTAACCAGTGCTTCATTTGCTATCTCTATGTACTTCAGTTGTTTTTTTTAAAAAACATTCCACATATTTAAAAATAAGAAACCAGTGACCAAATAAACTAATGAAACTTACAGTTCAATCTAGATAATTAATCATTATATATGATTATATCTATCTGTATGTCTATTGATACCCATGTCTATAGAGAATGGCCACAAGATGGCTGGCTTGAGAATACAGTGAAAGACATATTAAAGTTCTTATTTTGTTCAGAGGAAGAGAAAAATTCTGGTCACCTGTAAATGCTAAAGTAAACATTTAAGTTTAGCAACTAATATTAGATAGTATTTTCTAATATTAGAAAAACAGAATGTTGAGACTTCCAAATAGGAAGGCTCATTTGATAGGGATCAGAAAAATCTTTATTTAGGACATGGCAGTTCTAGGGGCCAAGAGGTGAGGGACAAAGAGCCTATGAAGGGGGAACAAGGTGTTTGCCTGGACATGAAGGGGGAAGAAAGCATGCACCACCTGAGCTGAGCTGGCACTTGGTTCTATAGGCGAGCAGGAGTGAGCACGTATTTTTGGAAGATTTAACTTGAGCACTGATGGATTAGTGGGAAATAGAAGGCAAGAGGAAGAGAAACCAGCCAGTAGCATTTCTACTTTTTCTAGAAACTTCTCTTCTGCACCAACCTTGGTGTTTTTCATATACTTATCACTTCCCTGACCCTGCTTATAGGGAAGAGCTCAAGTGGCCAGTCTAGGGGTGACCCTGGCCTAACCAAGGAAGACAAGAGTCCTCTGGGATTGTGTGGAGTGGGCCGGGAAAGTCTCTTTGCTCTCTTTGTGTCATAGCTGCTGAAGGTGGAAGGCCGTGTTCCCTACCATGTGGAGAAGTCCAAGACAATAAAGCTGAGAGGGAAGAGAAGGGGGGCAGGGAGAGAACACTTGCCATGAGAAAAGTTGACAGGATATGTGGACCCTGACAGGGAGTCAGTTTAACTCACAGCAACCTCAGACTCCTGGGCTCAAGTGATCCTCCTGCCTCAGCCTCCCAAGTAGCTGGGACTTCAGGCACCAACACCACATCTGGCTAGTTTTTCTATATTTAGTAGAGATGGGGTCTTGAACTTGCTCAGGCTGGTCTCCAAGTCCAGACCTCAAGGGATCCTCCTACCTCTGCCTCCCAGAGCTCTGGGATTACAAGTGTCAGTCACCATGCCCAGCCCTAGGTCTATGTATTTTTGTGGTGAAAACCCTCTTTTAACAATTGACCAAATTTGAGCAGATTTCCATTTCTTGCTGCCAAAAAAGAGGTCAAATAACACTGGATTGGCGTGATGTTACTCAGAAAGCTATGCAGTAACTTTATCAGCCAAGGAGAAGAGAGAGAGACAAGCTCAGGAATGAGGAGCCACCGAAAAGAGGTCAGATGAGACTGGATTGGTGTGATATTACTCAGAGAGATATGCAGTGTTAATCAGCCAAGAGGAAGAGAGGGAGGCAAGATCGGGAATGAGAAGAGAGAGACACAGGATCAGGGACACAACTGGTATATTCTCCAACCTTCATCAACTGAAAACCCATCTGGGACACTCAGGCCAGTCAATCCTGTCTCTTCTTAGAAGCTTTCCCATCTCCTATGTGGGAGTTCCTCACCCCTCCTCCACCCCCACTGAGTGAGGAATTATCTGTTATGCAAGTCAGGTGTGAGAGATGGGTGTTCCCTGGAGAACTGCCAGCACACATCAGGACAGGAGGAAGGGCCAGGTGTGGGGGGTGCAGGGAGGCACACATGGAGCATGGAGCCAGGGGGAAAGTGTCAGAAAATGTGGCTGGGGAGGCCACCAGGGACCAGCCTCTGTGGGGACTGGACTTCTTTTCCTGAGTGTCATTTATCCTGTGGAGGATGGGGCTGCAGAGCACGTCAGAGGATTGCGCAGGGGAATAACAGGAAGAGAAGTGTGTTTTATAAAGCTCAATGCTGCAGCTGTGTGGCTGGTGATGCCAGAGTCAGGAAGGCCAGTTGGGAAGCACTTGCAGGGATGATAGGGAATGGTGGAGGCAGAGGAGACCAGCAGGAGAGAGCTCTGCTGGAATGGACACAGCTTCCTCCCCTCCCTCTTCTCCAGCTGTCCCCATAACTATCTTCCCAGGGCTCTCTACTTGCTCATTGGCCCAGGCGATCCAGGGGACAGGGGTTGGGTCACCCTGCTGGGTCTTCAGCTTGGGTCTACGACAGGCTTCATCTTCAGAACTCTCCAACTGACCTTCAGATTGTACCTGACAACCAGTCCTAACAGTCCATCCCTTTCTTGGTGTTTTTCTCACCTTTCTCAATGCCCAGTTTTATTGTTTTGCTTTTACCAACTTTGGGGGCTCATTTAAGAAATTTTAAATCAGTTTTTGAATTGACCAACTAAGGACATTTCTGATATAGTTTTGTGTTTCCAATAATCAAATTTGCAGTATTTTATGATGGAGGAATTTTTTTTAAACTTTGTGTGATTATCCTCCCCTCCTTATTTCATGTGCGTTTTATACCTAGTTTTTCATAAGATATAATCTTTAAACTTTAGTTTTTATTTTAAGATATCAGAGATTTTTAAACTTTCCCTTAAAAGGGTTGGGTTCTTAAATCCAATTCTGGGCTAACTTACTTTACACAAAGTGGTTGTTGGAATGCCTAATTGGGGCAGGGCCTGTAGCTTACCATAAACACAGAGTCTGAAAGACTCTTCCTTGGACTCTCCAGAGTAGAACTTCAAAGTCATTGTATATAGCCCATTCATTTCTGTAGTAACATTCCTGATGCACAAGGAGGCCATCTGTGTCAGGTGCAATCTATACTTGTATTTGTCTTCAATCTTATACCAAAAAGGATTAGATATATTGGGTTGCCAGGACACCAGAATCTGCCTTTTCTTATACTTGGGATCCCACTTCCACTCGACCTCTCGAACATTAAGGCCCAAGGCAGAGCTCAGCTGCAGCTGGACAGATGTCCCCACAGTGCTGTTCAATGTGCAGATGGGGCTAGAACCTGCGATGGGCTGGAAACCTGGTAAAAGAAGAGCTAAGATTAGCAAAAAGAAGCAGAGTGAACATCATATTATGGCTACCATATGCTTTCATGTCTCATCAGCTGATATTTACAAAAAGAGCATCATCTCCATTTTTATAGACAAGGAAGCAAAGCTGCAGAGTTAGCCCACTTAGGTAGTGCTGTTGCCTAATGTGGCAGTCTAATGTGGTGTGTCTAATGTTGTCTAATGTGACAGTTTTGATTCAAGTGAGTCTGTCCCCTCCCAGGTCTTGCTCTTTCCTTCTCTTGGAGCTTGCACCACGAAATGTCTAGATAGAGATCAGCAGCTTAAAGAAAAAACGTAAATAAAACTAGAAAGTAATTGATAGTTGCCCCCCACAGATACCCTGCAGCTGCAGGCACCTTGACCTGTAGACTAGAACTTTCTCTCATTAGACCCAACCCAAAGTATTCTTTGATCTATAGCTTAGTACTACCCTGTCTTTCAGCCTGACAATTTCCTTCTATGAACAAAAAACTGCGTGTTTAATTGAAACATAAAACTGTTACTTTTTCACTTTTTACCTTGTATATGTACACCCCAAATTTTTAATAAGTAGCCTTGAATCCTAGGCTGGAGATGGCACCTGTTAGCCTTGCAAGAGACTGATATGATGTTGTCGCTTACAGGTTAGAACACTCTGTGTGTGTGTGTGTGTGTGTGTGTGTGTGTGTGTGTGTGTGTGTGTAATGCTTTCTCTCCCATTGTCTGTTGTTGGGCAAATTTCCCACTTAAGGAGGAGCTCCCAGTCCTCCTGGGACTCCTTGCAACTCAATTTCCAGGTTACAACAATCCACCATTTCCTCTGTTCTCATTTCAGGAAAAGTTACAACAATCCACCATTGCCTCTGTTCTTATTTCAGTAAAAGGAAACTGAAAATATTCAAGTTGATAAATAATAATCCAACTTCCCCATTTGTTAGTGGCACTGAAAGAAAATAATTTTGACTTTCCTACCACCAAAAATTTTTCTTGAAGCTGCTGTGGTATAGCAGTGGGCTGCTGGTGACATCAACCGCTGGCCTGCAGCTGATAGACTTTGGGGGAAAAAAGATGTGACCCAGATATTTAACAACGTCCTGAGAAGACAGACAGGCACTCAGAGTCCCACTGTGGAGTACATCAGTGCTCACCCCCACATCCTGTTCATGCTCTTCAAGGGATAGGAAGCCCCACACATTGCCTCGTGTTGTTGGATTATTCAGAGAGAATGCATTCGACGTGAACCACTTGCCAAACTCATCCTCTTTTCTAATCAATTCAGAGATTTCTCTAAGTATGTGGAGATGTCAACATTTGATACTGCTTCAGGTGCCTTTGCTACTTTTAAGGATTTACTAACCAGACATAAAGTGTTGGTAGCAGACTTCTTACAACAAAATTATGACACTATCTTTGAAGACTATGAGAAATTGCTTCAGTCTGGGAACTACGTGACTAAGAGATGATCTTTAAAGCTGTGAGGTGAACTGATCCTCGACTGCCACAACTTTGCCATCATGACCAAGTACATCAGCAAGCCAGAGAACCTGAAGCTGATG
This sequence comes from Galago senegalensis, assembly GCA_963575145.1. NCBI lineage: Eukaryota > Metazoa > Chordata > Mammalia > Primates > Galagidae > Galago > Galago senegalensis. The sequence continues at coordinate 8,187 of CAUYTI010074593.1, forward strand.
ATGAACCTCCTATGGGACAAGAGTCCCAATACCCAGTTTGAAGCCTTTCACGTTTTTAATGTGTTTGTGTCCAGTCCTCACAAGACCCCACATATTGTGGAAATTCTGTTAAAAAATCAGCCCAAACTCATTGAGTTTCTGAGCAGCTTCCAAAAAGAAAGGATGGATAACAAGCAGTTCACTGACAAGAAGAACTGCTTGATTAAGCACATTAGGGACTTGAAGGAAATGGCCCTCTGAGGATCTCACTGTCTTTTCTCTTGAATATATTCTTAGGTATGAAATTTCCTAGGTTTCTATCAGATAAAACAATATGTTCCTCGGTATGAAGTTTTGTGGGTCTCTATCAGACAAAACAGATGACTATTATAAGGGCCAAGTAGGAGCAGGGTAGTGGGGAGGGTGGGACTAGTGCTGATGGCCAGGACTACAGTTTCATGGCCTTCAGTGACCTATGAATTCCCTGTGGTTGAGCCTTGAAAGCAGGCTTAGGTTTCTAAAACTAGAGTATAAAGGTCTTAACACAATAACTAAGTAAATGACATAAAGTCTGTGTTAACCACTTTGATGAAAATATTTCAAATTGTATATGAAAACACTACACTGTACCCCATGTTTGCATTAATGTACACAGCTCTCATTTAACAAAAAAAAGAAAGAAAGAAAGAAAGCAGGCTTAGGGCAGCCTGTTGGGCTCAGAGGAACTGTGGGTGCGACACAAATGAGCTGGGCTGAGTCTAAGCCACAGAGTGTCGGCACACTGCTGGGGAGACGGGAGGGTATAATCTCCAAGTGTGGGTAGTCGGTCACCGTGGGGGTTGTCATGGCAAGTGGTTTGCTGAAGCTTAGGATACCATGACAGGCTGACTTGACCACTGAGGGCTTTAGGGAAGAAACAAAGGAAATAATAAAGCATGGGCAAGGATGTGGGTGGAAATGGTGAGCTGCTATGGAAAACAAGTAAGTGGTTCCTCAGTAAGACACAGAAGGTCCAGAAAAACAGACTCTGAAAAGACTCTCTTTTTCTTTTTTTCCTGTACCCTTCCCTGTCACATAGGATGCCATGCAGACCATGTAGGGCTGTTCTGCAAAAGTCCGGAATTCTGGAAGGCTTGGCAAGGCAGGAACAGCTATGTTTCCTTCTCTGGGTGGCTTCTGGCTCTCAGTGGTTGCAGAGCACCCAACATCACACAGATGAGAGGGCCGCTGGAAGCAGAAGTGGTTTCCTGTGTACCCATGCCCTGCCACCTACGCAGCGCTTTGATGATGGTGAACACATAGGTAATAGTAGCAGGTTGGAGGAGTTGTGGGTGCACAGAGGAGCCAGCATTCGTGTAACTAGAATCTGAAGGGGCGGGGGGACAACATTGGAACTCCCTGAACTGATCACTGACCCCACAGATTTCACAACCCAAACCTAGAAATGACAACGTTTTCTGAGCAGAAAAAGGAAAGGGAAGAGGACCCGGGGATTCTAAGGGAGCAGCTATTACCCTAACGAGAGATAGAAATGGAATAATTCTTTTAGAGGCTGGAGTAGGAAGGAAGGGACAGAGCTGTGCCAGAAGAGTAATTGCTTTTATTTATTTATTTATTTATTTATTTATTTATTTATTTTTGACAGAGTCTCACTATGTTGTCCTCAGTAGAGTGCTGTGCTGTCACAGCTCACAGCAACCTCAAACTCTTGGGCTTATGTGATTCTCTTGCCTCAGCCTCCCAAATAGCTGGGACTGCAGGAGCCCACCACAATGCCCAGCTATGTTTTGGTTGTAGTTGTCATTGTTGTTTAGCAGGCCCGGGCCAGCTTGGAACCGGCCAGCCCCAGTGTATGTGGCCATTGCCCTAGCTGCTGAGCTACAGGCTCTGAGCCGAGTAATAGCTTTTAAATAGTGAAGGTCTCCAATTCTCCAAAGTGATGTATCACACCAATGCAAAAACAAACACCCATGTTCCAGTACTACTAAACTAGTAGATTAATACCTACATGCTCGCACGAGAGAAAAACTCAATGAAATTCAAGTAGAGGAGGTAAAGACGGGGTTGAATCCACCTCTGTGCTGTCTGAAGCAGGACATGATCTTGGAGCAACTGGAATTCTAGCATGCTACTTATCTGCTCTGTGATTTCAGGCAAGATAATTGAATGGCCTTGCTAAGCCTTGGCTTTCTCAAATGCTACAGAGGGTAATATCCTCTGCCTACTCATGCCTGAAGCCAGAATTTCAGCCTGTGCCACAGGGCCCGGCGCTGAGTAGGGTCTCACACAGTCCTGGCTTTCCCTGCTTCATTATCCTTCCATGTTCATTCCTGTCTTTCCTTCTGACCACATCCTCTTCCTCTCCTCAGCTCAACATCTCGGTAAGCCAGCCAGCACTGCTTACCTACAGCGGTCATCGTCACCACCTTATAGAGTTGTAATGTGACCATATGTAATTCAGCCTTATTGGGTTCCAATTTTTGGATTATTCTAACTACACTCAGATTAATTCCTTTGTGGATAAGCTTCTTCTATATGATAAGTTAGTTCTTTGGGATTAAATCCCAGAAGTGGAATTACCATGGAAAAGGCTACAGACATCTTAAATGTTTAAATGTTACTGACACATTAAATGAACTATCTACAAGCTTTTTGCTCATTTTTTAAAAATACCCGGCACATGAGAATTCCTGTTGTACTGCTCTATCATCTCACCACACATTCTCATTTAGAAAAAAAAAAAAAAACCACCGGCAATTTGATAAGCAAAATGTGATATCTCGTTTTCCTCATTTTCATGTTTGATTACCTGTAAGATGACTGTCTTTCATGCTTATGTATCTGATCTGTTTTTTCTTAAGACCACCCAAGGGTTTGCTGACCAGGACACCACGTCAGGGCCTGCTTTACAGGAGGCAGCATCTGTGGAGCATACCCACCACCGCCTGTAATTACTCTACAACCTTATATTGTTTCATTGCAGGCCTTGGCATAAGTTTTATTCTTAATTTAGAACATTATTTTCTATCTTTCCCATAGAAATATTTGTTTAACTCGTAGGGTTTTTTTCCAAATCCCAGTCTAGTTATTCATGTTTGAGTCCGTCTCTTACCCTATAAGCCTACGTACTAGCCTCCACAGAGCACTCGGGAAAGCTGTAAACACCACACAAAGGCCACCAGCAAAAGCGTGCATCCCCAGTGTTTCCAGATGGTGCACACTTCATGTGCTGCTGAGTGACCAGCCTAGGGAAGGCTGCCCTGGATCCTCGCTTACCCCTCATGCCCCTCAGCCTGGAAGTAGAGGAAGAAAGCAGGCTGCGGGACGGACAGGAGAGAAGAGCTATGTCCCTGTGAAAACTGTTTCTGCAAATCTACAGGAAATTGAAAACACAGACACTGTTTTCACAGTCACAGCTGCAGCTGCCAAACAGAGCAGAGCAGAATGAATAACTGTCTTTGAACTTGGGGCTTGATAAGAATTTTCCTGTGCTGGGGGCTGGTAATTTGGAGGCATCCCAGAAATCCCCTGGCTCCCTTTGCCCCCACCCCCAATCCCCGCCTTTACCATCAAAGATGCTGGAAGAATCAGGAGGCTACTACCATGGAAGCCCCAGCTGCCTGCCTGCCTGCCCCCTCACACCTGCTTCCACAGCCACCCACAGAAAGCCCTACCTGTCCTGCTACTCACTGAGAGAAAAGCCGATTTGAAGCATCAGGACAAGGATGGGCAACCAGCAACTGCCGGAGGAGTCCATTGCCGCCAGTGACTAAGATGAGAGCCTGGCTCCGCCCTCACTGGGTTCCTCTTTCCTACTATGAGGAAATACTAGTGCCAGAAGCGTGATTGGTGGGATCACACTGAACGATTTATCCTACAGGGGTACATGTGAATCTTACTAAATATGAAATATAAATTTCTTAACACAACAACTAAGAAAATGACATGAAGGCTATGTTAACCAGTCGGATGAAAGTATTCCAAATTGTATATAGTAACAACCTGCTGTACCCCATGATAGTATCAATGTACACAGCTATGACTTAATTTAAAAAATTTTAAAAAAAGAAAGAAAAATAAATACATTTGTAAGTGGTAAAAGGTGCAAGTCAAGTTTCGGTATTTTAGGTGTGGTTATCCAGTTCTCCCAGTACCATTTATTGAATAGAGATGCTTTTGTTCAGTTTATCAAAGATCAGATGGTTGTAAGAGATTGGTTTCATCTCTTGGTTTTCTATTCAGTTCCAAATGTCTATGTCTCTATTATTGTGCTAATTCAATGCGGTTTTGATCACTGTGGACTTGTAATATAGCCTAAAGTATGGTGGAGTGATGCCTCTGACTTCATTTTTACTACTAATAATTGCCCTGGCTATGCAAGGGTTTTTCTAACTTTGTTTTCATTACTAAAAATTATCCTGGCTGTGAGGGGTTCCACATGTGAAAAACTGTGTTTTCCAGTTCTTCAAAGTATGATATTGGTATTTTAATAGGGATTGCTTTGAGTCTATAGATTGCTTTGGGTAGTATAGATATTTTAACAGTGTAGATTCTTCCCACCCAAGAGCATGGTATGCTCTTCCATTATTAATGTCTTCTGCTATTTCTTTTTTTAGGGTTTATATTAGCTAACATCACATAAAGCCATTATAAACTGCAAGATATTAAAATGTTATTTCTTTCATGGATATGAATATCTTATATTCATAAAGAGTTTACTTTGGTGTATGCTTTAAAATGTAAAATTCATAAATCAATTAATATACATATAGCAGAATTGCCTGTTTAAAATTTTTTATCTTATTTTTCAGAGCCCTGTCATTAAAAGTTCACAGACCTCTAACACAGACTATTTTCTTTGGCTTCCTTGCTTTATGATGATTTTTAAGGTAAGCATCCCATTTTCAATTTTGCTAGTGGTTTTCTGTAAATCTAAAAAGAAAAATATTTTGGATCTATTTTTGCTCTAATTATCCTCTTTTATGAAGAGAAGGTTAATCTATTTGTTTTCTCCTATTAGATGAGAACTGAACAAGTGTCTTGCTCTCCTTCTTACCATCTCCCAGTTTTTGCTAGTATAACTTGGAGTTTCATATACATTTATACTTACTCATCATTGTTTACTTTATATCTTCTTTTGTAGGTATTTAAAAATATTTTCACTACAAATTTGCTCTTCGAGCAGCTTGAGAGGAAAACATAGAACTGTTGCCACCCCTAATTTATTTAAGAAAAAAAGATGTTCGGTATAAGGACGCCTCAGAAATTAAAAAAATCCTTAATGAATATTACAAGAAACTCTATTCTCAGAAATATGAAAATCTGAAGGAAATAGACCAATATTTGGAAGCACTCTACCTTCCTAGACTTAGCCAGAATGAAGTAGAAATATTGAACAGGCCTATATCAAGTTCGGAAATAGCATCAACTATACAAAATCCCCCTAAAATGAAAAGCCCACAACCAGATGGCTTCACGTCAGAATTCTACCAAACCTTTAAAGAGGAACTAGTACCTATATTACTTAACCCTTTTTAAAATATACAAAAAGAAGGAATGCTACCCAACACATTCTATGAAGCAAACATCACCTTGATCCCCAA